>OZ024792.1:2103753-2341564 GCA_964017065.1 Haliclona indistincta
TACGGATATTGTAATTACACTTTTATAACAATGTCCTTATAATGGTATAATGTGTACTGTTGATATAAGATCAGTACATGTAACAAACTGAACATTGGGTCGGTGGAAATGTTGTAATAACAGCAATAACGAATAATAACAGGGCAAGCGAGTAAAGAGAGAAACAAATATAGATGTAAGTGCTCAGATTGTACACCTTCACTGTTTTATTGCTGTCGATAAACAAACCAGTTGGATAGGAAGGGACTGTATGTGCTTGCTCTCATGTGTTAGTTGCTACTCTGCATTCTGTACTTGCACAGCTACACTCTCTAGTCATGTTTCGAACTTGTCGTCGTAGCAACAAGTTTTTTTAATTTTTATGACGTCTTCAAAATAATACATCTGTTTGTGGACAAGGTTGACCCTTCTTTGTTGCAATGGTGCAGTGTAAGCAGCAACTTGAAGTGCATCCGGTAGAAAAGTTAATTAAGTTAATCATAAAATTAATATGATGAAATACATGTATTTTTGATGAAATGCATGTATTTTTGATGAAATGCATGTATTTTTGACTGCTGTGTGACGCGTTGCAAGGATAGAAACGAGTTCTATTTCTTGCGACAGAGCAGCACTGTCAATGTGATCCATTGTAAACTAGGCTTTAAGTCTATGTTTCTCAGAAATTGAGTGATTTATGAGAACTCTTTCTGTCTAGCTTTAATTTTAAAACTATCGTTTATTTCTGTGTTGCAACATGTATCTACAGTATAGTTTTGACATGTTTTCATCCAATAGGTTGATACCATTGTGCATCAACCAGCCTGAGCTGGCTCAAGCTGGTCCCCCATTCCTGGAGCTAGTGCGCCATCTCATTGGTCTTCTACTGGACTATCGTAATGTGCGCAATGATGAGACCCATCGAGGCAAGAGGATGGGCTGCATGCTCAACCTACTGGTGAGATTGTAGTTTACCTTACGTGAAGAGTGCCTCGGCACTTTTACGCCTTAAGGTGACGGGTAACAGTTGTGCCCACGCAAATCCCACCGCCCTCAATGCCCACGCAAATCATGAACTCTAACCGCGAACTGCCCTACATGCGTGGGCAATTCGCGGTTAGAGTCTATGGTAGTGATCTGGGAAGCAGTTGTAAAACGGAGTGCCAAATTTTAGCCAGAATGTAAGCAAGTAATCGCTTTAACTAGGTTAATGCAGTTGTACAATCGTAGGCGGAGGGCAGCGGACTATAAACTTGGCTGAGAGTTTGTTTGTAAGTTATGGGTCGAAATGTCGTGAAAAGGCTGTAAAATGGCGAGCGTTTCAAGACTATTTTGCGTTTTACTCACAGCCAGTCGCCCAGACGTCCAAGTTAATAGTCTACTGCCCTCCGGAGGATGCTAACCCATCAGTAGACGATGGACTCTGTAGCGACACTGTTACAGCGCGCGCGAAAAGTGGCACCCCGTTTTGCAGTTTACTATCTCTCCAATTGTGCCTGCTGTCGCCGAGTTGCGTAGTACCCAGCGTTGAATATAGCTCAAGAGAGAAAGAACAGTGTTTAGCGTCTTCATTGATGGCCTTCACAGCGCTCTAGCGTGTTCATATTTTGCACAGTGCATAAAAACATTTTTGTGAATATTAATTAGGCGAACTATTACCCGTCACCTTAAGTCAAGTCTTATTCTTGCCCCCTCTCATACAATACCAGTATAGGTCTTAGTATCTATAACTATCTTGCCCCAACTTTTTATTGACACGTGCTCCGCCCCCTTATAACAACTATTAAGTAAATTCCTTTCCATGATTAATTGCATCTACATGTACTAAATGCAGTCCCAAATGAAAGCACCAAGGTGCTGATGCCTGGTGCAGTCATAAAAACTAAAAATTATCCATGCACAAACACAACTATCCACTATTCTACAAACACCGCAACAGCTGCAGATACATGATACATGTATACTTGATTTTTGAACAGCTAACTTTTCAGTAAACTGCAGCTGTTATGCCTTTCTGTACAGCAGTTACAAAGCAATAGTTAGATCATAGATATTAAAGTACTATTACAATAATATCTATGGTTAGATCTGTGCAATCTGAAGCCAATCAGTGCTGACCACAATTCAACTGGTCGTGCGTGGCTACCATCTTCAGTACAATTGAGTACAACCCATGCATACTGAATACGAGCGAGATAGCTTCCATAGCTTGCTCACACAATTTCTCTGGACCTGCGCTGCTATCCTGTAGTGAAATTCTAACCTATCAGCTTCTAGGTAGTCAACTGTGGATAGATTTGCCTTTCCAGATTGCCAGCAACAGTTTGATTGCAAGCCGGTGAGCAAATTGCGCCATAACTCATGAACAAAGCTTCGTATACAGTTTTCACAGTTCGAAAGCGAGATAATACCATGTTTTACATGCATTACTATTTTCAGAGCTTAACTTTCAGCGTGCGCTATAAAACCGAACCAGCCGTGACCAATTCACGTGGTAACTTACACACTAAGCTTTAAAATCAAACTTCTTAAAATTCAAATCCGATCAAGTATCGATTTCTACCCATGTTGCTTGTTTCAGCGATTAGTTTTCACCGAGCTACGAGAAATCATTGCGACAGACTGACTGACTGACTGACTGACTGACTGACTGACTGACTGACTGACTGACACCACGACTACTGTATGCCTCGTGGCTCCGCCCACCGAGGCATAATTACTCTGTGCTGTGTTGTGTCTAAGAATAGAAATTTATTACTTGACAGCACAATGCAAGCTCCTTAATCATTATCGTGACTCAGCCTCAGTAAGTGAGGGTTGTTATAGCAACCTGCACTCATCATAATATAAACCTCATGATCTCAATGTCGCATGCCTGAGCTGAACACGAAGAAGGCACTTCAGGGAATCAAAACCTCAACTATTCACAACTTGTTTATCTGTAGTTGGTAATAGACATTTGTAAACTTCTTGGGAATTATTCTAAGTGCTTTAAAAGGAGAGTTCTAATTGTATTACCCAATCCTGTCCATGGTATGTAATTCATTACGTTGCCATCCTGTTGTTGCAGAATTTCTACAAAGATATTGAGAAAGAGGAGCTATATACCAGGTAATGCAGTGCCCCATTGTGGCGCTGTGCTGTGTGATCCTCTCTGGTCCTCTTCCTCAGGTATATCTATCGACTAGCAGAGCTCCACGAGAGAGAAGAGAACTATACTGAGGCCGGGCTGACGTTGCTGCTGCATGCCAAGATACTAGAGGTGAGAGAGAGAGAGAGGGAAAGAGGGGGAGAGGAGAAAGAGGGAGAGAGGGAGAGGGAGGGAGGGAGAGGAGAAAGAGGGAGAGAGGGAGAGGGAGGGAGGGAGAGGAGAAAGAGGGAGAGAGGGAGAGGGAGGGAGAGGAGAACGAGGGAGGAAGAGGGTCTCAGAGAGAAGAAAGAAAAGAGAGTGCGAGGGAGACTCAGAGAGAAGATGTAATCTGTTTTTTTTCCAAACGGCCTAGTTGTTGTCTAATGTATACTAGATCAGTTTTGCTAATAAAACTTCACAAGTAGAGTCCATGGACTGTTATCAGTGCAAAGTTCATAAGTACGTGTTAGTAGTAAAACTAGTAGTGAAGGTGCACGAACCGAACCCAACTAGGATTTCTGATCACCTTAGAGTCACTAATAGTAGAAATCTTTGATTGTAGCATGTACTCATTTAATTTAGTGTTTTTTCTGTGCTTAAAATTTGTGATACTATATTTAGCGATTATGATGTCATTGGTAAATTCGTTAAAATTAGTAACTGCAAGAAAATAGTGTGTAGATTAAATTACTAACAGTTGTGTATTCGATTGCAGACAGACCTACTATTAGCCGACTTACTCCAGTGTGTACATGTGTACATGATGTGGTCTAGAGTCCCAAATTGTCCAAAGTGATGACACAGCTTGTTCTAATAATAGTCTGCATTGTATAAGGCTACTCGACACTGGCGGCATACTCAGTAGTTAGTCTAGGAGTTCAAACAGTTGGTAAGGTCATAAATTCCTGACAAAATAGTTGTCATTGCTTGCAAAGTGTACTACGGGCCTATCCCATCCTACACCTATTGGTAATTATTTTAGACTGTCAGGAGAATTCCCCCACTCTCTCTCTGGGAGTAGTAAGTCAGTTTGGGACATGTGTCGTGACATGCATTTGTTTGGTAGAGGGTTCACTGAGTTTGAGACTACAAATTGGGCAGCGTAAACATGTACATGTTCGTTGTACGTGTGTGTCACGCTCTTTCCTGTTTATCATGCACAGTGGGCTCCAGACCCGATTCAGTGTGATCCAGAGTGCAAGTTCACCCAGCAGACCGCTTTGAAGAGAAAAGAGGCTCTCTACAAAGAAGCTATTCGTCTGTTTGATCAGGGCAAGACCTGGGAGTGTGGGATCAGTCTCTGCAAGGAGCTGGCACGCTTGTACGAGTCACAGCTGTTTGACTATGAGAAACTGAGTGGGATACTGGTGAGTGGGTGGGTGGAGTGAGTGAGTGAGCGAGTGAGTGAGTGAGCGAGTGAGTGAGTGAGTGAGTGAGTGAGTGAGTGAGTGAATGAGCGAGCGAGTGAGTGAGTGGGTGAGTGAGTGAGTGAGCGAGTGAATGAGTGAGCGAATGAGTGAGTGAGTGGGTGAGTGAGTGGGTGAGTGAGTAAGTGGGTGAGTGAGTGTGATCTGTATTGTCTCCCTAGCGTACTGAGGCTGAGTTCTTTCACAAGATCATCACTGAGCTGAGAGTTGAGAATGAGTACTTCCTCGTCGGATACTATGGCAAAGGATTCCCTCTGTTCCTCAGAGTCGGTCTCTTTGCTTTATTCTTCCTCCTCTATTATTTATTTGTTATGTATGTAGAACAAGACCTTTATTCATCGTGGTCAGCCGTATGAGAGACTCCAGGCATTTGTCAAACGTCTAACAGATGAATTCCCTGCAGCTGAGGTGAGTGATCAATCCGTGATTCTCATGAGCAAGATCAACAAGCACAGCTAGAATGTACTTACAGTAATTTTACTGATTGACAATTTGACAACCTGCAAATCAAATCCCACCAACAAATGGATAAATTTAAAAAAAGTTTTGCTTCATATCAAAAATTATTATGTGCATATCCTGATAACTAGAGCAGTTTGTTGCTTAGCAACAATGCTGTGTGTATGCTTTCTATCACAATTATTATTTGTCATTTTTCATCTACAGATACTCAAAAGTTTGGTTATCGATCCTGAACTGCAGAATTCCAGTGGAATGCGTATCTTTCTCATTTTTAAACAATCGTTTTGTTTTTTGAAGTTGTTGGTTTCTTGACTGTTTGTTTTCAGACTTGCAGGCTCGAAAAGTTCAGCCCATCAGTGAAGAGAAGGAGGAGTTCACTGGCAAGAAGATTCCAGACAAAATAGCTTTGTAAGAAGAGAAGGAGGGAGAGGGAGAGTGAGGGAGGGAGAGAGAGGAAGAGTGAGGGAGGGAGGGAGTGTGTGGGGGGACAAGGAACTCTGAAATGAATTTGTGTTCTTGTAGCTACTACAAGACCAACGATGTGTCGCGGTTCACTTACGATCGTCCATTTCACAACGGAAGGAAGGATCCTGAGTGTGAATTTGCTGTAAGTAAAACAGCATACGCCTGTACTGTATAGATTTGCCTGAGAAGATCATAATCGCTTTTTCTCTTTCCTTTCAGACTCTGTGGATTGAGCGTACCACGTACACGTCATCCAGCTCGCTGCCAGGTGTGATTGGATGGTTCGAAGTGGTCAAAACTGACACAGTGAGTCTAAGATTACTTCCTTAACCAACCCTTGGCTCCAGATCTAAACAACATTCTCTGTTTGTCTCACTTCCTTCCTCACAAAATACCTATCTTCCTCCCCTCCACCTGTGCCTCACATTGTCTTTGGTTTGCTTTTCTCATAGGTTCGTTTGAATCCCTTGGATATAGCAACAGAGACATTGACCTCCAAGACTCGTGAGATTGCTCAAATAACAACCGATTACGCTGCAAAACCGTCTGCTAATATTAACCCTTTGAGCATGTTGCTCAAGGGTGTCATTGATGCAGCTGTCATGGGAGGCATTTCTAATTATGAGAAGGTCAGTCGAGCAAAAGTAATATTGCGATTAGATTTGGCGTTTCATCATTCTGCAACTTTGGGTAAATGCCTATTGTCAGCATTAGTATGGACATTTGAGGGTCAGATTATAGTATCTCATTTCTAATTAACTGTTCGGAAGGTCATGTGCAGAGTAATATTGCACTAGTGAGTGTAGTTATCTCATACTTGATTGTGTGTGACCCGACAAAGGACACGGTTCCAGACTGCTATTGTTGTCTTAACTACAATAATTATTTCAACTAGAAGATCAGCACATATGTGTATTTATAGCACACTGCATCTGTAGTACTCTGTTGGTATGAATGACGTGTATGAGCGTGCTCAGAGCGACACAGTCTACACGTCTACGTACTCATTGTTGGTTTAGAGCTGTGTGTATTGTGAAGTGTGTGATAGAGTTCAGTTGACAATGAGTTCAGTGCATCATGTGTTAAGGTCAACTGTGTGTACGTACGTTGTTTTTTTTTGCAGATCTTCTTTGTTCCAAAGTACATTCAAGAAAATCCCGATCACGAAAAGGGAGTGAATCAGCTCAAGATCTTGATCGAAGAGCAGGTTAAATTATGACACACACACACACACGCACACACACACACATATTATATACAACACACATACGCGCATTGTGTAATACTACACTAGATGCATATAGTAACCATGGTCCACTATCATGGTTTCAAAATCCATAAAGCACCAGTTCAAAGTTGCAGACATTACTAAACATTAATATTTGATGTGATTCAGTCCATAATTTAGAGCATAGTAAAACAGCATGGTATGAGGGGACTAGTGATGGTTGAGACTAGAGATTGTTTAGAGAGTAAGTTAGCACAAATCCGGTATGTAATCTGATGGTTGAGACTAGAGAGAGTGAGTTAGCATAAATCCGGTAGATAGCACTGTGTAATCTGCAATGCTTTGTCTGAACAATCAACTACAGTATAATACGGAAGTTGTAGTATGTCTTTCTCACGCTGGTCCTTCAATATGGCGTACGTCCTGTCACGGGAGAAAGTGTTACAGCTGGCTGGTGCCTGTGATGGGACGTAACACCAGTGTGCGGTGACACTCATTGACTCTAATAAGATTACAAGCAGTTTGTGTCTGTAGGTTAGACACACTTCTCTCATCATATCTGCTTTGTCCTGTACGCCCACCGTTATGTCTCAACACCCACACATCTGCTTGATGGTTATGAGCTAGTAAACCTATCAATAGTGTGATCTAGTTATCATGCAAGGGCTTGTCCCTCATAGTTCCAATATGCTTGAGTTATCAAGTGACAGACTACATGAATGCAAGTGTGTACTTCCTATCTCTTCGAGTGCTTCCTGGTGTGATCCAGTCAGCTTTGATGTGATTTTATGACAACATTGTCGTGTTATTTTAATAGCAATAAATCACATAGCTATTCACAAGTTGCAACCATAACTGAGTTATTGAATTACAGCTAAAAGTACACTTAGTGACCTTGCTAATACCCTACTGTGTAGTACCTGTTACTAATAATTGTATTTTTATACATATGAGTTTCATATTGGGGTTGTAACTACAGGTTGAGGTGTTGCGCAAGGCTCTCCAGCTGCACAGTGAGCGGGTCCCGCCAGAACTGGTGGCGTTCCACCAGGACCTGGAACAGCGCTTCCAAGAGTTCCAAGAGGTGGCGAATCCAGAGCTCAGAGAATTGAGAAGAAGAGTAAGTGAAGACATTGTCCAGCCTCTTCTATCTTCTTCTTTCCTTCATTTCAGAGCATGACACAGCAGAACACTCCAGGAGGAGCCACTGTACGACGTTCTGCCACTCTGTCTCGGCCCCTCCCACCGACTCCTCCCATGGATATACAACAAGACTCAAATCTGTCTGTTCCAAAGTGAGTGAAGTTTCACACAGCTAAACTGGATATTTTTACCCTTTATGGCGTGCAATTTATCTATACTTGTAACTATAATAATAATTTATTATATAATAGTAGCCTTTACTTTATTTGGTGAATTAGTCAAAGATAGTGATCTAAGATATACATCAACAGATTTGTTCTTTTTGTTCTTTTCCAATAGGCGAGTCCAAAGACGAGGTACTGGGCCACCTCCTGGTAGAATAATAAACAGTCCTTTGAAATCTCGTGCCACTGTCGGCGCTTCATCTCTGCTGGCTGATCGTCTCAGCATGATATCAGAGAGCACGGCAAGCTCAGGAGGGAACACTCCCTCACATACAGCATCCTCTCACAGCGACTCACCTGTCGAGGAGATCGACGAGTATCAAGATGATGTAGACAACTATGAGATCGTTGATCTACCTCGTAGAAGACAGCAACAGACATCCTCGTCCTCCATAGCTTCCTCTTCAGCACCTCCTCTCTATCCTGCTCCTCTTCCACCTCAGAGAGGAGCCAGCGAAGAAGAAGAGGATATCCACGACTACGAAAAGGTGACCCTAGGTGGATATGCTCCTCCAAAGCAACAAGCGCCTGATCATTCCAAGGAGTTTGCAACACTGCCTTTGAAGAAAAGTCGTCCACGTTCTCCATCACCAAGTCGGCCTATACCAGTGAACAGACAGACTAGTGCGCCAGGTTATGGCAGCTATCCTATTCAACCAATTACACCTCCCCCTTCACCACCTGAAGACAACTTTGGTGTGCTGTCATTCCCTAAGTCTAGAAAACCCAAATCACGTTCGTCATCGCCTCCCTCTACGGGCAGTGATAATCCAATCTTTGAGGACATTCCCTCGATTCAGCGAAAGGTGTTTGCAGCTGGAGTTCCTGCACCTGAGGCTCCACCCATAAATACCATTCCTACCATTGCGTCTGGGAGTGCAGGCGGTCGACCACCCAGTCAACCATACTTCGATCATTTGTTTCCCAATAGACCACTTCCTCCAGACCCTGTGGATGAAGACGTGTACTTTGATCACCTGGTACCCGGTCAAACGAATCAAACAGATAGTGGGGTTGACAGCGAGTACAGCTTAGTAGGAGAATGGACACCCAGCAATGGTAGTAGTAGTGGTAGCAGTGTGACAAGCAATGGAGTGACTGTCAACTCGAATTATGATATGGTCAAACAACCAAGTCCCGCCAAAAACTGGAGAAAAAAGGACAGCTCTGTAAGCTGAATTCAAAATTCAACTCACCAACACTCATATACACACTGTTATTCATTCTTTCTCTATTGCAGCCAGAGGCGCCACCCAAGCCAGCTCCATTCATGAAGAAGTCGCCGTCACAATCTACCGTTCCATCTGCCGAGGCAGCTGCTTCAGGAGGTCCTCCCTCCAATCCTCCTCCTATTCCTCTCAAGAAGAGAGGATCTGTTAACTACAATCGTGTCCACATGGTGTCACAAAACTCTTCCCTAGTCAGCTCTCTCACTGATCCCTCTCCTCTCTCCTCTATGGCACCTGGTAAGCTTCCTCCTCCTCCTAACAGCGACACAAACTGGCTCACAACTCACTCGTACGTGGAGATCGACCTGCCCGAGAGGGACCCAGCTGTCCGTCCTCGTCCGCAGCCAAATCCACGCACAAGAAGTCACACCGTTTCTGGCAGGAAAACCCAGAGTTACTATAACAGTATGTTACACTGTGTTCAGTGACTGACAGTACCGCTCAGAGAAAATGAGTGTGTCATTGTCAATAATATTCACTGGATATAATCCAGAATGGGTCCATTATTGTGTTATCAGTCGGTTCATATGGAACTGTACATGCATGTGTAGTACGGTACATGTACAATGGGTACTTTATTATGCCTCTAGTAATGCATTGAAGTTTCATGTTCTCTATGAGCTAGGTCTAGTTATTACCAACTATGGTGCATGCAGACTAGCGGAGAGAGTTCCCCTGATAAGACTCAGGAAACTGTGTATTGATTGTGATTTCTGATTATACTCTGGTCAGGGGGTTGGCTGGTTGACCAGCTAAATCAAGTGTTCGATTTGTTGACAAATAGTTGAAATACTCATTCCATAGCACACTAATTTGTTGTCATGAGAGAGTGCAAAGTACTCTCTCTATCTCTCTCTCTCTCTCTCTCTCTCCCTCCCTCCCTCCCTCCCTCCCTCCCTCCCTCCCTCCCTCCCTCCCTCCCTCCCTCCCTCCCTCCCTCCCTCCCTCCCTCCCTCCCTCCCTCTCTCTCTCTCTCTCTCTCTCTCTCTCTCTCTCTCTCTCTCTCTCTCTCTCGCACTGCACTGCACTGCACTCATGTTGCTTGCTAATGCAATAATATTATTAATTCTTTTTGCTGTCTCAAATATAAGTACTCTTTGTGTTTGAACAAAGAGTACGCCAGGCATTTATCTTTGACTCAAAGTGATGTAATCTGAGGCTTTTCTATGAATCCATGACAACTATGGTAGTACTTAATAGAATTATTTACTACCAATTGGCTATAGATAATAGCATGTAGAGCCACTGGGTGATCTGCACCTGTGTTGCTATCTGGTGGTCGATCTGTTTGAAATCTCACCACCAAAAAGCTGGTTTCTCAGTTGTGTGTATGTATAGACAGTACGTGTGTGTGTGCTGTGCTGGCAGTCAGATTGTGAGTAGTACAAACATGCTAGTTCAATGTGGACACCGTCACCTCTAGGGATTGTTCCAGGTCAATTTTTAGATATCGGTTCACACGATAATATGACTTGGTTGCATGAAAACAACCGGTACTGATAATATATTATTGTATTAATAATACTGCCTAGTTTTTATATATTACGGATATTTTGGGCAATTGAGTTACTATAGTTTGTTGGTTGTGACTTCATACAGTAAATTTGGCTATTGCATGGTCTACATACTGAGTGAAACCACACCCACATCAGTCATGTGACCTGCATTGTCATAGCTACAATAACAGCCTCGTCTAGGAGGAAGAAAGTTAGAGAAGTATAATTATCGTGTTCCCTGTGGTCATGTAGGTTCACCGATTGCCTTACCTCGCAAGCAACTGGCGTCAGTGAGTAATGCTAAACCTGCCGAAACTAACAGTACCTACGATACTCCTCCTTCTCTACCTCCCGCTTCCTTCTCGGCTGTTTCTTCATCTGTACCTGTGTCTACTCCTCCTCGTCCTCCTCCTCCCCAACTAAAGTCACCTCCACCATCTGTTCCTCCTAAAATCGATCGTCCTGTGTTGCCTCCTCGAGCTGATGTGCCCAGTCTCCCTCCTAAACCTCAAAAACCTCCTTTACCACCTAGAGGTGAGTCATCCATGCAAGCTAGTTCAGAAACTACTACAAATGTACTTATTTGAGGGAAAACAAACATGTAAGATACTTAGGAATGTAAAAATGGTACAAGCTATAAAATATAAGTGCAAGAATCATGCAGATTCATGTGCTACCTCTAGTAAAAATAATCTGTACATGTAGTCAACTGAGAAATTAAAACAAAGCTGCTGTTGAGCTTGATGTGCAAAACACAAAATGTTTGTTTTGATTAGCTGCCCTCAAATATGGATGCCTTCAAGGTAGATGAAGACCAGAGAAACTAATGATTTCGTGTTTGTTGTTACATAATTTCAAATTAGTTTTGCTGCTAAAAGTGAAAATGAAGCAGCTGCAACCTTTCTATTGCTTGACCTTTGCATGTACATGTACATATACACATGCCTGTAGTAACAGATTAGTTCATCAATCACGCTCTTGAGGTGAAATGCTGTACGTGTATAAAGAACAACTTATCTCAGACTTATCTCATACTAAAGCAAGGAAACAAAATGAAACCTTAAAAGTATTGATCAGTTTTTGTGATGACAAAAACCAACAAATGTTCTTTACAAGTATTGCTATAATACCTAACCAACGCTACAGTTCGCCATGACAACAGGACATGTAACTTTTTTGTTGAGCGAGCAAATTTTTCTTAAACTTGTACCGGTGACAGAAATACGTATTTGGGAGTTGAATTTGTAGTTGAACACACCGAGCAAAGCAAACAGTTTGTATCAGCATTTCCACACGATATCAACACGTTGTGTGACTGTATACAGAGACCCTCTTGTAGATTATCATGCTGAGAAACGTAGGCGGTAGCAGGATTGTTGAGGCTAGCATTGCTGCTATCGAATTACTAATAGTATACTACACTTGAAAAATTAACGTCAATGCAATTTTCCTAGTCATGCATTTGGGTATTCTAGAATGTCCGATACTGTGAGGTGTCAGCTTCCTTTAATCGTGTTTGCTCGTGGGCTCATCGGGTTTTAATGCCTTAACGAAGTCGCTACACATTCACAAATCATGAGAAGTTGTAACATGCATTCTGAGCAATATGTGATTTAGAGATTCGGTAAAATTATTTTCCTCTTTCCTCACAGAATCTTCAGGTCCAGTTATTCCACCACGCACTCCTAAACCACCTCCTCCTCTTCCAACGAAGAAATGAACTACAAGAAATATTATCATAGAGAAGAGACATGGGACGACCTCTCGTATCATAAACTATTCAATTTTGTGTGCATGTGGTGATTTTGTGTGGTAGTAATATTTTCGTTGTTTTGTATCTGGTTGTTGATCGACTTTACTATTATTCTTTTTTTTTACTTTCTGATCTGATCTGAACTATCATTGTTGTGTTGTCATTCATTGAGAATTCAATTTTGGTCTTAGTCATGTGTGCGAGGCTAGTTCTTGTCTTGCAAGGTTTCCTACTACAATAGCATCGATTGTCCTTGAGTTTGAATAACCGACTCGCGGTTCAGTAAGTAGGCGGTCTCTTTCGTGATTGTTCTTCCGCGTGTCGCTAGGATCTAGGAATGCACCGACCGCATCCTGTGCATTGATGAGGAGGTATTTATAGCACAGACTTCAACGTTTCTTGAATTCTTGGAGTTTGTTTGCAAAGCGTATTAGGAAGCAGCTAATCTTCAAGGAACTAAGATACCTCATCTCGCTTAGCTCTCAAGCAGACGCAACAATGTCGACCGACTTGATACGGACCAGATCAGCTAAGCTGCCGACGAATAATAGTCGTCCTCGGCTGCAGCACCATCGATCCTTCACCGTGATCAGATCCAGCAGCCATAAAGAGTCTCCTCCTCTGGACGATGGCTCGCCAGACTCCCTCAGTCGCCAGCACACTGACTCGGGATTCCTCGACCCCACTCCCCCGGATAGAGACAGAAGCATGTCACTTGCTGGAGGCGATTGCCCCAGGCATGCTCAGGAACGACTGAAGTACTATTGTCAGCTTCACGACGAGCTGGTGTGTGCGGACTGCCTTGCGATGGACTCTCGTCACCAAGGACACAGGCATTTCAGAGCAGAAGACCTAGCCGAGGAGTACCGGGGAAACCTCATGGCTCAGCTGCAACCTGTCACAGAGATGCTCGAGAATGCAAACACAGCTCTCAAGGCGATGAGCATGCGACGAAAAGAGATAACCCAGAACAACGAGATGGTCAAAGAAACTATTCATGCCACGTGCGACAAAATACAGGCTTTTGTGGAGTCGCGCAAACAAGATCTGATCGAAGAAGCGGACAAATGCACTCAGCAGAAGTTGAAGCATCATGACGCCCACCAGGCCTATCTGGAGGGCATTGCAGGGGAGATAACCACAGTGGTTGATAACGTGAATCAGGCATCGACTGACACACCTAGTGATGTTCTCTGCCATCATACCAAGCTCAGTGAATGGCTTCTGGACATGACACGCAAGTTTCAAGCTCTCCCTCGAGAAGTGTTCTTGCCTCTGCAAGGAGCCAATCTCAGCTTCAGCTGCAACAACAAGATCATGACAACGTGCCAGTCATTTGGTTCCATCAGCGAGAAGGAGGCAGATCCCAAGCGTTGCTTTATAGAGGAGAGTTCCACCCGAGGCATCACTATAGGCCAAGAAGCCATTGTACAGCTCCTCATGCACGATAAAAATGGGGAAGAATTCTGTGAGCACATCAAAGGAATAAAAGTGGAAGTTGTGCCCTCAAAGACAAACACTGCTCTGGAAGCCAGCTTTGAAAAAGATGCCAGTGCATCGAATGTCTATCTGATCAGATTCACTCCACAGGATTCCTGCAACCACGAAATCAGAGTCAAGGTCGGTAACAACTTGATCCACAATAGCCCCTGCACAGTGCCTGTTAGCTCAGTGATCCTTGGATCTCAGATTGGTGAAATCAAGGGCTTGCTTCAGCCATACGGACTGACTGCCACCGAAACCGATGAGATAGTCATTGTGGAGAATGGCAAGGATTGTGTCTCAATCTACAAACCAGACGGCAAGCATGTGCGCTCGATCCAAGGGAAGGGAAACAAGAAGTTTGTTCGACCACGTGGAGTAGCCATTCTCAAGTCTGGTCTGATTATCATCAGCGATGAAGATGGTCTCAAGCACTTCACAATGGAGGGCAAGCACATCACAGCTATCGGGAGACTGGGATCCGGTCCACTGGAGTTCAACGTTCCCTCTGGTATGGCGCTGAGTCCAGATGGCAAGCTATACGTCTGTGATACCTTCAACCAGCGTATTCAAATGCTCAACTCGGATCTCTCCTTCCACGGGTTCTTTGGTGAATCCAAACCGCCAGCAAAACTGAACAATCCTTACGACGTTGCCTTCAACAGCAGTGGGAAGTTCTACGTTGCCAGCTACGGTGACGATTCCGTCAAGATGTTCTCAGAGGAAGGATTGTACCTGGGCTCAATCACGGAGAAGGGCAATGGCTGCTCTCTCAAGCACCCAGTATCAGTACACGTGAACTGCAACGATCATTTGTTTGTTGGAGAAGAGAAGGCGTCGGGTATATCGGTGTTCGACCAACACGGCCGATTCATAAGAACAATTCCCGCCAAGTTAACCGGGCCGTTTGGTATCTGTACAGACAGCAACGGACATTTATACGTCACAGATCGTTCCAACAGAAGAGTACAAATCTTCCAGTGATATTTGTTTGTGTCTTTATTATTGTTTGCTTCTTAATGTACTATACACATATCACAAACTATCTTCCCACACTTACATGCATGCATACATGCTTGCTTTTTTGTACCTGAAATCGATTATAATTTATTATTATTTTTTCTTCTATAAATCTATGCATGGTTGACATTACAAGACTTGCTGGCATGTTCTAAGAATGATCGGATTGGTGAGGAGTTGACCAATGAAATGCATTGGTGCTACAGTGGTTGTGATAACGGCTGTCAGAGGCGTGTCAATAGTGTGAACAAGTCATCAGTTGGGCCCATGCTTGCAGTGTTTATGGACATTGCTTTGATAGCCGCTTAGTAATTTTGCACAAGAAAGGGCAAGGCATTGTACTGCAGCAGCCTGCATGCACACACACATGACCACAACCTCTTCACACTTCATTCTCATCAGTGCCGGAAAAGTTTGGGCGGGACAGAAACAAGCAGGACCAAACATACCAACAGTTCTAAACTCTGACCTAGAGTAACTCTCCTCTAGTTGTTTAGAACAACACAAAACACTATAGGGTGTAGAATGCCTACTGTCAATGCAAACACAAGGCACTGAAGTGTTAATGGAAGCATCCTAGAAGTGTGTCAATATACACTACCACAACAATGGTGAAGTGATTTGACTGGCTACCAACTGATAGTGCTTCCCACTAGACACTATTGAGTTCCTGAGGTACAGATATAGTGTGAGTGTGTGTCTGTATGTGTGTGTGTGTGAGTGTGTGTGTGTGAGTGTGTGTGTGTGTGAGTGTGAGTGTGAGTGTGAGTGTGAGTGTGAGTGTGTGTGTGTGTGTGTGTGTGTGTGTGTGTGTGTGTGTGTGTGTGTGTGTGTGTGTGTGTGTGTGTGTGTGTGTGTGTGTGTGTGTGTGTGTGTGTGTGAGTGTGTGTGTGTAAGTGAGTGTGTACACCAAATCCGTATACAAACAGAGAAAGATTATTTTGGTGCTTCTAGACAAGGCATATACAACTACATATGCGATATCTTCTCACAAAGGGGTTTCTACAAACAAGGTGTGACTAGAAGGTTGTGAAACAGGCACCTAGCTCCATCATACAAGGTCAGCTTTCGGTATCTTGTCCAAGTTGTGCAACATACCTTGAATTGCACTCTCAGCGAGGCTTTGTAAGCACACCAAAGCAGTTGTTATCAAATGCAAGCAGGTTGTGATAGGGTAATACTATAGTAATTACTGCATAGGTTAGCACTATGTGAAGTATCAAGGTGTCAAGTGTGCCCACAGTGGCTGACAAAAAAGCGAATTCTCGAGTATAGTGAGTGAGTAGTGCACTATAAATGCAAAGGTGTCTGCCTGAGGCAGTAGTGACAATCTTTGATCTTTTGCACCACTCAGTCTCCTGCCCTACTAGGGGGAGCCAAGAGTACAGATCTATAAGCTCAACTTCCAAACTGAGTCCACTGTACCCGGACTATGACAACAGTTATTCAAACCAGTCACTGGCCTGCAACGACACTGTTTTAGCAAATGAGGCAGAAAGGCATGTGTAGGGCAAGTTGCATGCTGTATAATTAAAGAACTACGAACTGGTACATGTACACAGTAATGATTACATCATTATGAATAGTGTTCAATTAAAAATGAGGATATCTGATTGAGTTACTATCAAATGTACCATAATTTCTAGACAGACTGATTGATGAGTCCCTACTGGTCTTTCTTGGTCTCTGCAGCAGGGTCAGGTTGGATAGCTACCTCGGGTGGATAGAAGCCATCATTGTTATCCAGCACTACAACATACTGGATGAAATCAGCGTTACAGATTTCAACGAACGGTCTTGCATTTTTCACTTCATTCTCCTTTGGAGAGAGAGAGAGAGAGAGAGAGAGAGAGAGAGAGAGAGAGAGAGAGAGAGAGAGAGAGAGGTGACATGACTGATAGAGTATAGGATCTCTTATCAAGTAGTAACAGTAGTAGAACTATAGTAAACTCTACAGACATCAGAAACAATGCTGGCTCCAGACTGTTTAGTCAAGCATTGTGCTACCAACCACACAGTTTTCACTGCAGCAATCATGAGAGAGAGATAGTCAATCTTGATGGACACCCACACAATGATTGTTTACAGACATTTAACAATGCACCACATCACAGAGCTGGCTACAGCTATGGCTGCTTGAACCAAACACCACTAGTCACACACACACACACACAAGAGCCCATAACATGGTCTCACACATCAGGATCACATAACCACAGTAACATTAGCCTTACATACCAGACCTAGTAAACTGGTAACTCACAGACTGGACCTCAAATAGCTAGACCCAGGCGTCTACAAGAAACACAGCTGCACTCTTATAAGAGCCTCTCAAGACCTGCTAATACAGCTGCTCTAGGAGCTTGGTTAGTAAACCAAAGCTCAAACACTAGCACACGAACCATTTGACTGAACGATATAGGGCTGTGAGTACGAGTGAAAAAAAAAAACGATCAAAATTTTAAGTCGCAAATTTTCACACAATGCTGAACGATTATTTTCCAACCTCATCTCTATCTTACACATGAAATAATTTTTTATTGTTATGATAATAACGACAACAACTTTATTTGATTTACCAATTACACTGCATAAGTGAACCTACCAGGCCAGAATGAGTGGGCATACCTGACCACATATTTAATAAATCGAGACAAAATACAGTGTGAGTGTGGCTATTTCCTTTGCAGGCAGTAATATTCACAGTTTAAATTAATTACATGTACACATCGTTCCGACTATTGGATTGCAGTGATCTCATCTTGGCTATTGTGCATTTAGTAAGTAACTCAACGAGGAAGCTACTTATCGACCTCTTTGGAGGGACACATGTATTCATGCATTCAGTAGGAGAGGAACACTCTTCTGGAATATCGGGGGGGGGGGAAATAATTTAATAATTTCAAATTCAAGGCCTTGTTGTAACAGAATGCATCCTGACCATGTTACTGTTATAATACATCGGAATCTGTGATTAGAACAACATTGTGTACCGATACTGAGCTTTTGACTACAAATACCATGTCGGACAAATATCACAAAATCGGTTCAAAACAAAATTTTGGTCACCACCTGGAACACTATGATTATGTCAATGCAAAAACTGCAGTCCTTCTACTCATTGTGTCCTACAAAAATCCAATTCCCAGGACTGCATTCTGCTTACAGAGGTCTCTCTTAGATGGAGGGTAAGTTGATTTTAGCAAAATCACAGCTGTGGTTTAGCTAAACTCTCGGCACCACAGCTAAGGCACTAAAATTAAAATAGCCTTGTTTACCTGATGAGGACAGATTCACTATCTAAACAATAAGATAAACTAAACTTCATTCACGAGTCAATTCAGCATGTTTGTCAGGTATCGGAAATCGATTAACTACCATTTTCGATAATAGTAACACTCACTATCAAGCTCTTATCAAGCTCCAAAGAGGACAACATTCATGAAAATGTATGCAAACAAATCAATCATAGAGAACCGATCATTTTTTGATGACGGTAGGTTAAGCCTAGTTTGCAAAGTGACGCCATCGAGAGCACACTGGATCGACATAGCTATGCAGCTATGACAGCTATTTGACTTACAACCAAAATGGAGGTTTACTAGATCATGACGACGCCAAAAGATTGCTGGGCACACAAGCTCGATTATAGTGAGTTTTAACTGCATTGTATCAGATTGTTTAGTGTGAAAAATTGCCCCTACTTATTTCAAAAAATGAAAATTTTGACTAGCACTAGAGAATGGTATGTTAAACACATGACACAGAATCAATGATCCAATTAGCGGCAACTGTGATAACTCATATCTGTATTGTTTCACATGAGAATCATGCTCCAGATCAAAACATACCATGCGAAAATAACAGAACCTCAAAACAAGAGAGGTAATGTGTGATCCATGCAGTAAGCTAGCTTTTGTCTATACTGCTTTAAAATTTAGTATTAAATGTGGAAACATAAAATTTTGTGATCAAGCCTGCATGTTTACATAAGTTTTGACAGCTCACGACAAAAAATTCTACAAAGAATTACTGTATTTTGATAGCAGATTTCTACCACAGACACAAGGTTGTTCTACTCAATGATACAACTACTAACTGATGTAAGCATTACCTTGATATACTGCTTCAGAGAGGGATAGACTCTCCATGGACCAATGATGAGTGAGAGGAAGGTGCGATATGGGAACTCAGTCACTAGAGCTTTAGTGCAGGTTGGGAAGGCCCATAATGAGTAGCCCTCACTCGTTAGCCTCTCCTCCTCCTCCTTGTTCTCCTTGTCAGAGAGATAACACCCAACAACGTATCGTGTAGCACTACGATCAACCTATTGCAACATAAAAACACCAAAATTAATTAGAGGATGGCTAGATAATCTATAAAATTAATCATACAGCAGCAACATACGTACGTTAGCTAGTAGTCTCGTCCTCAGACCACACCCCCTAGCTTATTGCGAGAGAGGGTCTGGCGGCTTTAGTCGATTTTCTTGGGCTCTTCCCCGGTATGTCGGGGGTAGAATCTGATTGGTCAGAAGGCCAACTCTTACGTAATACAAACCACCTCGATAGAATGATGGTGTTGAAGATACTTCGATACGACTATAGTCTTTTACTTGACGTTCTCGAGCCGCGTGTTTATAGATGCAGTCTTAGCTCCTTTCTCGATTTCAGAGAAGCACATTCGACAAGCGTACGTAGGATCATCGTACGAGTTCATCTCTATGTAATTCTTCAAGTCTTGAACATTTTGTCTAGACGCCTTCGTCAGATTGTCTCCCTCGTATAACGTGCAACTACGTACCAGCAGGAGCACATGAACAGAAGGAGCGTGCAACTTCAGTGCCAACACTTTAATAATTAATGACGTACTTCCGCTTTACCTAGGTATGAACGTACGTCATATCTATTTAATGCGCATTGCTACGAGCCTACGACAGCGAGCGCGCCTGGTGTTTCTCAGCTTGAATACGGTCATCCCAGCTTTCATTGCGCTCCTCACGGGCGAGTTCTTCACTTGTTGTAAACGAATCCGCCGGGGAGACAGCATGATCAGCTTTCTCTTGGAGCTGGCCTGACTAAGACGTTGAGGGTTCGCGCCATCCTCTCTTGCCGCACTTAGATCTATTATGTATCACGTGCACAGAACGTACGTCACGCATATTTAATGAAGCACAAAAACTTCCAAATATGGAAATTCTGAGCACAAATCTGTGAATCTAATTATATATACACTGTTGGCACTAACGCGCGGTTTACAGTTGCACGCTCCTTCTGTTCATGTGCTCCTGGTACCAGACATTTGTGTTTTTTTTGCAGGTGCAAATTTCAACATTTATATGGATTCATTAGGGTTACGTAACTCTCGTAAACGAAAACCCCAGGAAAGTGCAACTAAAGCCAAGACTCTCTCGCGATAGGCGAGGGGGTGTGGTCTGGGGACGAGACTAGACTAGACTAGTTAGGTAGCTCGCTTCGAGCTTAGTCAACTCACAGTGTCTGGATCGTCGTAGAACACACTAAATGTTCTTCTGTTTGGTGCTAGAGAGCTCAATGCACTTGCTGCGTTTCCAGACTTCCAGTAAGCTCCTTTGTACACCTTGTAGGCGATTCTCTTTGGTAGAGAGGCAGGAATGGTACAGCGGATAGTGTAGGTGTAGAAGAACCCGGAGTAGGTTAGTAGGATCAGAAGGAGGACTGCCAGGACGGCTAGAACGCCAGCAACCAGCAACAAACTCATCTCTTTTTAAACTCTTTGGCGCGCGTACACAGCAGTCACGTGGATAGCTCCGCCTAGTAGGCGTGACATAAACTTACAAGGCGAAAAAATTGAATTCTGAGCAGCAAAGTAGAATGAATGATTATGCATAATTTATTTGTGATAATATCAGATGGGTTATAATAGTTGATAAACAATTCAGCGATGATTATACATAAATCAGCAGCATTGAAGAGGTGATACAAAGTTACAAAGCCTTCTTGGTAACGACGACATCATCAACGACCAGGTCTTTAATAAGATGATAGAATTTCTCATTGTTGTCCATTATTGCCACAAACTGGATACAGTCTTGCAAGTAAATCTCCATGAATGGTCCAACAGTCTTCAGGTCATTATCCTGCAGAAGCACTATAATTCTCACGAGCTCACACAATACCCATGTAATGCTTGTACCATAGATATTACAGTATGTGTTAGGAAGCACCAAATCAAATGTATTACATTACGTGACGTCATGTCGAGGTGGTAGATGCGTAATGTGCATCGAATACCAAATAAGTGCGGCTTCCTATCCCATACTGTAATATCTATGCTTGTACTAAGCTGTTCTGACTCGCAAATTTTACGCCTGATCTTACTATTTGATTCGCTACTGGTCCAAGAACTAATACAGTACTAAAATGCTCGCTATGTAACTTATACCATACTAAGTGTATTCTGACCAATCAGATCATAACTCCCTCAGGGCCACCTATAGCATGATGGTACATATTTAGCAGAATGCATGACAGTAGACCCTTGGCAATCCGAATGAACAAATTCAGATTAGCAAGACCTTTGAGAAAGGGCTCATTAAGGTGGCGCTTTACCGGAAACAGCAAGTAAATAATCATATTCACTGTTTATTCATAGATATCGATCGTCAACCGACTATGCCCAATAGTCGTAATACAAATTTGGTGGCGCGCGCTCACCATCATGGCGGCTAATGAGGACAGTTTTAGGTACACAATGCTTCGCTGTTTCTTGATGCAGGCTGCTGTTGCTAGCTGGATCGAGTCCCTTAGACATCGGGCCATAGATATTTGCATTGATTTTAACGAAGTAAGCTATATCTTCCGTCAAGGGCGTATAGAGAAAGAGGGCATGCAACCGTCAATCACTCTGTAGGATAGCGAAATATTAAAAATAAACATCAATTAAACTCCGTATACTTTTAGTATACAGTTCATACGTCAGAGCGTATGCGGAGAGTGCTGAAATGGCTACTAGTGCAGGTACATCTGTATCTAAACGGCGACGTAGTCACGTAGTGACAGTAGTAGCTGCTCGCCCTTGTCTGTAACCGCTAGACGATTGCTTGTCGCTAAATGCGCGAGGGGAGGCACACTAGTCGCGCATTCTTCAAGCTGGAAATCTGAAATTCGTGAGACTGTCGCTGCCCGCTACTCTATAGCTTGCGTTTGGAAGAAAGCCAAGAGCAGCAGTGGATCGTTGTAGGAGAACACCGGCGTAAGACTGGTACCGCTGTGCCGGGACAGGCTGTATCTGCATGATCTGACTGAATAAGCGTCATTAGTTACCGCCTACTTTTTTCTACGTCAGCAATTGATGGGCGTAACTTCTAATTTTAGTAACAATTAATATTTCGCTATCCTACGGGAGTGATTGACGGTTGCATGCCCTCTTTCTCTATACGCCCTTGCTTCCGTGTAATAGCTGCATATCGACACATGAGTGGCAGAACTGGCTAATATTAAAAAAACTAGGCTTTATTTCAGGGAAAACGATGCAAATGCATGTGAAGCACAAGAAGGCAAGAGTACCAGTAGTATTTATTCTCATCTGTCTTGTGTCGCAGTCGCACATAGTGTACCTAACGCTCGCCATGCAGCAGGCGTCGTCCGTCCCGCTAATGCTGTTTATGCAACAACACTCAAACTTGGAATAATAAGGAGACCATTAGGTGACTGTGCACCACACACAAAAACTCCATAACTAAAAGTATTGAAAGGGTAGCTGCATAAAGTATGAGTAATATTAACTACTTCCTATTTCCGGTGAAGCGCCACCTTAAGTCTAAGAAGTATTCTTCCGAGGTATATCCAGCCAGATAAGGAAATAATTATATTAAACCTAACGACAGGCAGTCCCCAGCTGGACTCCTGCACTCACAGTGCACTACTCTCAGTCTCATTCGTCCAAGTGCTCACATTCGATATTTTTTTAAATTTCTTCATCCTATTTGCAAATGCACCACCACAAGTTAAGCAATTTTTTTTTAGGTATACATGCTGCCAGCCGCATAAGGAGCGCCTAATTCTTATACGTATAGCCTGTTATTTTCGATGGTCAAATATTTCGTTAGCTAGATTGGATCTAATTTTCGATACTCACTCGCCGTTCGAAAATAAAATCCAGGCTAAAATTTATTACCCTTCGCCTCATCTCAAACTCTATGGCGTAGACAAATCGGGCGTCGATTTGTTGGAAAACTGTATATAGTCGTTAAACCACCGTCCAGCCACGTTTTATGATTGTTAAATGGAACCACAGAGTCGAAGATAAGTTGCTGTACCGCGGTGTCCGCCTTTTCGCTTATCGTGCGAGTAGTCTCTCGCGTGCAGCAGTGCGCATGGCAGACATTTCTCTAACAGAGGCGCTTGGCGTTCAGTTTTACTGCTATCACTGCTCGCTGCTACCGTCAGATTCTGGTAAGAAGCGTTGGAAGTGAGGTCTAGCCTCGATCTGTTCGCATGTGTCTGTACTAATGTGTCTGCACGAAAAAATTTTGGGTGTTCACAATTTTTTGTATGGTTCAAATTTTCGTGGATCTAATTTTCGAACGGCAGTCAGTGATCGAAAATTAAATCCAGTCAAAAATAACCGGCTATACGGTAGCACACCAACATTCAATTCAGATTGATTTGATCAAAGCTACTTCCAGTAGAATCATGGTCAAAATGTTAAATTTGTCCTGCTCTAGTGACCAAAACAGCCTAGAAGGCCTCAAAGTCACTTTCAGAGGGCTTAAAATTGCAGTGGTACCGCGGTGTCCGCCTTTTCGCTTATCGTGCGAGTAGTCTCTCGCGTGCAGCAGTGCGCATGGCAGACATTTCTCTAACAGAGGCGGTTGGCGTTCAGTTTTACTGCTATCACTGCTCGCTGCTACCGTCAGATTCTGGTAAGAAGCGTTGGAAGTGGGGTCTAGCCTCGATCTATTCGCATGTGGTACCACTGCAATCCCAGACCCCTTTAAAGCTGATCGATCTTTAACACATGAAAAAAGTTCCCGCTAGCCAGCCGCTAGCTTTAGAAATTTTACCTTGATGTATTTTTCCAATGCTGGATAGACTTTCCATGTTCCCAGGTAGATGGAGAGAGTGTTTCGATATGGGAACTCTGCGACCAGTGCACGAGAGCACTTTGGGAGAGTATGGATAGTGTATCCCTTGTCCTCCAGCATCTCTTCTTGTTCCATATCGCTCCCATCGTCAGCAAGACACGCTCCTACAATATAGCGTGTCTTCTCTGGGCTGACCTGAATTCACAATGATAGAGCTCAACGACAAAATGTTCAAATTTTTACAGTAATGTTGCATTGCACATTGAAATCATAGCGCAAAAACTGTAGGAAGTAGCATATCTATGGCAGTAGGTATCAGTCGATTATCTAAACTGAACAGTTTAGCTGTTAGAGTGTCTATTCTTGAGACCACTTTTCACATGCATAATCCTTGTTGACAGTACGATTGATGCAATTTCTTGGAATCACATTTTTAAAATTCTGATTGACTTTCTACAAGGTTTCCGTGACGCCTCAGGTATCACGTTTATGCACTAATGTGTAGAGGATGCCCAGAAACTCAACACATTAGTGTACAAAGGTGACACTTTGCTGAAAACACACACACATACATAGTTGTCACTAGTCTCTCTACTTTTACCCACGGTATCAGGGTCATCATAGTAGATTCCAAACAGCCTGCTCTTGGGCATTAGGGCGTTAAGCTTCCAAAATACTCCGGCACAGTTTTTGTAGGGACCAACAAAGCAACGATAAGCGGTCTTCGTAGGAAGAGAGGCGGGAAAGGTGCAGTGTATTTTACAGCGGTAGAACAATCCGGAATAGATCAGCACAATAAAGATAACAGTGACTGATCCTATCACTAGGACAAGAAAAGTGGTCCAGAACGAGGTCCAGTACAACTCCATTCTTCTGCAAAGCGGCACACTCTTCAACAACCACGTGGTGTAAGAAGCCATAAAATGCAACACCACGTGGTGTCATTGCGTCATTCTTACATCATGTGTCACGTGATGACTGGTTATTGTCGTCATTCGCTTGCTGGATCACTACTCTCTCCTGTTCTTCTCTTAGCTTGACTGTTCGATCGAGGCTGTATACTTCCATGTGAGTACTTGTGACGTGTTTCTGTCTTGCCTGATCATAGGAAGGACAGCTGAAAAGCTTTCCAGCGCAGTCGCTCGCTCCGATATCGGTAAGAAAATGATAAGTCGAGGAGCATGTGTTGATTACTAGCGTATGTAGTGTGTAGCGGTGGGTAAACAACTGTGTGTGTTGTTGCAGCATTTATCACAGTGTATTGCATAGTGTCGATCGCTATAAGCTCACTATAAAGTGCTTCTCTTTAGGTGCAGCTGTGAATAGTGATGGATGATAGTGACGAGCTTCTCAATCATCACGGGAAACCAGTTAGACACGTGAGACCTGTCAAACAAGAATCCTACGATGCTCGGAGGCTACCGAATTCGTCTCACTCATCCTATGACAGTTTTGACCAGCCCAACTGGTACAACCACAATGGTCCCAGCCCTGCCCTCTCGGCTGACCAGTTGTCCGAGTATGTCCATATCTGGAAGCACCCCAACGGAGGAGCTTCAGTGGTGCAGATGGATCAGAATGAGTTCGACCACCTGTCTCCCTCAGAGATTGATCAGCTAGCAGACATGTTCTTCCGTGAGGTGTTTCACGAGGAATCTGAGGGTTGTACCCGTCATGTTATGGGTGTTGTACGCAATGCTGCCCGCTACCTTCCCGAGATGGTTAGCTACTGCGCTGAGACTCACTCTGACGTGGTCGTGAAGATGGGTCACCTGAGACAGGAGAGAAGAAGCGAGATCGAGACCTCGACCTTTGCCGACTTTGCTGAGCGTGTTCGATCAACGTACAATGGTGGAACATTTCGCTGCGGTCCCTTGCTGCAGGTCAGCTTGGTGCAGCCACACTCTGAGGAATCAGGAAAATACTGTCCAGACATTCTAGGTAAGAAAACCGATTTAGACACATATTGTGTAGAGTAGCATTTTTCTCGGGAATTCATCAAGTCACACATTTACACCTCTATAGAGAGTAGCCTGTAGTAGTATGATTTCTACCTATTTATTGAATAAGCATGTTTTTATCATATCCTGTGGAGTTGGTATTTTACCAAAACAGACTTCTCAAAGCATTGGAATGTTTGGTATAGCTTCCTCATATTATATACACTGTACTGTTGTTTGATATAGCATAGTAAAATCATTCTGTTTGGCTGTATTGCTTGAAATGTGATATTGAGTGATACATGTACATGCTTTCAACCATTCATTATAATAATTATGATTCTCCAATGAGCAACAGACTGTATTTTATGCTAAGAGCATGCTGAGAGTATTATGTCTATGCTGGTAATGTATTGAAGTGCTCCGTGTTATAAGACTCCTCTCACTCTCCTCTCTCTCTCTCTTCCTCTCCCTCCCTCTAACTCTCCTCTCTCTCTCCCTCTCTCTAACTCTCCTCTCTCTCTCTTCCTCTCCCTCTCCCTCCCTCTCTCTAACTCTCCTCTCTCCCCCTCTCTCTCCCTCTCTCTAACTCTCCTCTCTCTAACTCTCTCTCTCCCTCTCTCTCTCCCTCCCTCTCTCTAACTCTCCCCCTCTCTCTCTCTCCCTCTCTCTAACTCTCCTCTCTCCCCTCTCTCTCTCTCCCCCTCTCTCCCTCTCTCTAACTCTCCCTCCCTCTCTCTAACTCTCCTCTCTCTTATTCAGATCTTTTAGAGCAGAACCCATTCCTGCGTAAGACCTTGCCCTGGGGTCCACTGTCCGTACTCCAAATGCCCAACAGAAAAAGCAGCGATGATGGACCCATATTATGGGTCAGACCAGGAGAACAGCTCATACCCACGGCAGAATTCAACACTCCATCTGGAAAGAAAAGAAGAGGGTTAGGTTCCTTCTGTTTCTTCTGTCTTCCCTTCTTACTTCCTCTCTCGTCATTTATAGCTTCCTCTGCATGTGTATAAGAATATGTGTACAATACATACCACATTAAAATATTCAGATCTACTGTCCTCAGTTGACCTTATTGAACCTGCTTAGGTTACTATAGTATGTCACTATAACTTTGAAGAATTAGTACAGTGATGATTTTAGTCTCTAGTGCTCGTGCTCTAGCTATTTCACCTTGGTCACTACTACAGTGGTACCTCTCTAAGGCGGACACCGTTGGGACCAACAAAATCGTCCATTATAGAGAGGGTGTCCCTCTGGTCAGGGATTAATTGTGTGGGTTATATTTGAGATTCAGTAAGTGCCCATTATAGAGGGGTGTCCGCTAAGAGGGGTTCCACTGTACTCCCTTGATGCACTCAGCTATGAATTTTCTGTTCACTTTTCTGGTTTTTTTTTCTTCCTTCAGTGGACCCAATGAGTTGCAGAGTCTGCTGTCTCATGCTCCCAGAATGAATGACAAGAGAGAGACACTGTTTGAGGACAGGACTCACTGCCATGCCGACCACGCTGGTCAGGGGCAGCTGGACCAGGTCACCACTGCAGCTGTTGGGGTGTTGAAGGCTGTCCAGTTCGGTGATGAAAGGTACAAGGAGCATAATATAGATCTGCATGAATAATATACTATTCTGAAGCAAATGATGTTCGTGTACCTCTTTCATACTGTTCTCTGGTCATCTTCAATAATCAAGTGTAAATACTAGTGACTACAAGGATGATAGAATTATTTCTTACAAATTGATAGTAGACAGAGAACTTAACTCAACAAGAATTACAGCAGTATTTATATAGATACCTAGTCAACACTATGAGTTAGCAATACATGAATCAGCAACTACCAAAGTGAAACATTAAGATAAAATTAACTCAAAGTGTCAAGTGATGCAATGTAATTAGATTAGTGCAAGTATGAAACTAGCACTACACTTTTCTCTGGCATTGCAAAATCTCTCTGTTGCTAGATGATGCCTATTAAGTTGCTTGTTTTTCATTCAATTTTGTGAATAAGACGAGTCTGTCTAGCACTCACTCACTACAAGGTGGCTTGTAATGATTGTTCCTCCTTCTATTCCTCTTCTGTGCAGTCCTGGACGCAACCGAGAAACTAAAGACGTTGTTTGCTTCCACTCAGCAGACTTCAATGAAGTCGCCACTGGTCTGAAAGTCGATCTACTGGAACCTCCGATGTCACAGGTTAGCCTCTGCTCTCATTCTTGCCTACTTCACATCTCTTCTATTCTCTCTCCTCTCTCTCTCTCTCTCTCTCTCTCCCTCCCTCCCTCTCTCTCTCCCTCCCTCTCTCTCTCTCTCTCTCTCTCTCTCTCTCTCTCTCTCTCTCTCTCTCTTGCTCACTGCATTCGTTTATCTCCCTTTCTTTAGTGTCGCCAGTGGATTGAGGAAGCCAAGTTGAACCAAATGCGTCGCGATGGTATTCGATACGCTAGACTGCGTCTTGAAGACAATGATATCTACTTCATTCCTCGGAATATCATTCATCAGTTTCGTACCATCAGTTCGTGCACCAGCATTGCCTGGCACCTTCGTCTACGAGACTACTACATAACTCGAGCAAACTCGACCCTAACGCCGCATTCACTCAGCTTGGACGAGAGGAGAGAAGAGCTCACCGAGTCGGACAGCTCAAGTAGTTGTGACTCCAGTGACGATGATGAAGAGGAGGAGGTCATGAATCCATCGTCAGGATTTGCTGAAGCTGACAAGGACATCAAGGGTATCGGATTTTTTGACAGCGACGATTCTATCAATTTCAATTACTCGAGTGACGATGAATTCATACCAAAATTTATGTCGAACAGCAAATCTTCTAAACAAAGTTCTGCCCACTCTAAAGCTGGTTCTAATAGGCTTAACGGAACTGCTGTGCCCACCAATCACTCAGAAGGGCCCGTGTTAGAATCTGATTGGTCATCACCTATGCCTTCTCCCGCCCCCGTTGCTAACGGTCACGAAGACAGTACTCAAATCACGGCAGACCAGAAAGCAAAGCTAGGCGAGTGGAGGAGACGGTTTGCCTCACAAGGGGACATCAGAAGGAAACTTAGCCAAAACAGTGTTGGTATACTATCTCCCATGGTGAATTCACCGTTACCTAAAGTCAATACTCCTACACTCGATAGCTCATCTTCTCCCTCTCCCTCTCCTCCTCCACCACCTCCTGCTCTTCCAAGAGTCCCTAGTCTAGGCACCATCCCCCCATCTCCCTCCCTCCCTAAGCCTCTAGACTCTGTAAAGAACACTTTTGTTTCCTCCAATAAGCCCAAAGCCCACCAAAACCCAGGTAAAGTTAAACCCAAAACACCAAAGAAACCCAAACAACACAAGGACCGGGACCAACCAAAGAACAAGAAAAAGAAGAAAGAAAAATCAAAGAAATCTAACCACGTCAAAGAGGACCAAGTAGAACCTGTAAAACGGGTTCCATTCTACGCTCAAGAGGCAGTCAATCCAGTACCTACCAGTAACTCACAAGCGTCTGACAGTGACCAGCAACCATCTGATATCTCTCCTCCACTCTCACCGGCCTCCATGCCGTCACCGATACCCGAACCACCTTCACCTGCGTTTGATAAGCCCTTTTTCGCTTCTAAAGACCTATTTTCAACCGGTGGTGACAGCGATGGTGATGGTGGTGGCAGCGACTCGGACCATGATCCATGTCTCCACTCTACAGCGCCCGTTCAAACCCACTTGCCCAGCTCACACTCGCAGCCTACTTCACTAGACAATGAAGATGACAGACACAACACGCCGCCCTCTCCCTTGCAAGATCTCGCTCATCAAAGAACTAAGAAATCGCACCACAAAGCATCCGAGAAAAGAAGCGATGAACACGAAAGAGTTAAGAAAAAGAAGCACAAGCACCATCGGTCTAAAAGAGACGACAAAGAAAAGCACCACCATCGCACCACAGACTTGACCTTTGACCTTGGGGATGTTACTCCTCTTTCTCCCTCTCCTCCTCCTAGCAGGAACGAACCCACTGTCAATGGCAGTAAATCACACAATAGACCAGCTGCAAAAGAATCCACTAAACCACTCACAAAGAAACCAAAGACCAACTGGATCCAGGATGATAGTGATGACAGTGATGACGACTTCCCAAAAGTTCCTCTGTTTCTTACCCAAGATTGTACGAAAAGTCGTGAAAATGGTGTACCTCTGAAGATGAAATCCGATGAGTCTTCTACGAAAGTTGAAAAGTCTAGCAAGCATGATGTAAAGGTTAAGTCACATGACCATCATGTGCCAGCAACAAAAGCTCAACTTAAAGGTACTCCTCAAAATGCGCACATCATCCACGACAGCGATGATGATTCAGATGACGAGATCCCAGTAAAACACAGAGACAGGGCAGAAGATGTACGTGTTGAAAAGAAAGAGCAGGTAAAATCGAACAGCACCTCGAAAGTGATGCTTTGCGATATGGACTTTGCTGCTAGCAAATTGGTTGCTCCCTCACAGTCATCGAAACACTCAAAGCATAAAGAAATCAAGAGCAAGCCCGCCACACACAAGACCAAGCCAACTCACGTGAGACAGAATGGTGACAGAGAAAAACCACTGCCTGCTAGAGAAGCCGAGAAAACAAGCTCGAACTCACACAAACCTTCACCCTTCTATTCTTCCTCATCGACTTCTACTAAGCTTGAAAGTGAGAGTAAGCGAGCGAGCTCACATAGACTTATAGATGAACCACAAGCTAGACCACTTAGTAAGCCTCAACCGCCCAAAGCTCCAAAGCTAGCCCCAGCAATCGGGCAGGACTGGTTCTCAGCACAGCTTGAATCTCAGGTGAAAAAGAGAAAGCCGGTGCCATCACGTCCAACCAATTCCACCGTATTACCACACAAAAATCACGAGTCATCTTCGATATCCCAGCACAAGGACGCTGTGCTAGCTGCCAAGTTCCCTCACAAAAGGAAACTGATAAGCACCGATGCAACGTCCTCTCACTCGATCGCTTCTCCGCCCAAACAACCTAGACTCTCACCAACGATGGACATTGCCCGGCACGGAAGCAGACTTCACTCGCTACACAGGAGGCAACTCACTTAAACTAAAGCCGTTTATCAAATTTTGTGTTCAGTAGTTGCATTATTATACTGTTTTATACTGTAAAAATAAAATATTATACTTTGAAAGAGAGTTACGAACAACACTTCTCATTTTGTTATCGAATTTAGGACTCGTTTAGCAAGCTGAAATAATTATTATAAACTGGTACAAAACTATAACCAATATTGGGTATAAAAAGTAAAAAGTAGTGTTGCATAAAACATGTATTAAAGCCGATTAAAGCATTTCCTAGAATAATACACTCTGATTTTACTTGAAGTTAGCATATGTATCGAAGGACTCGAGGAATGTAAGAACTGCCTCAAACACAAATTCATATTGCTCCTGTGAATGAGAGAGTGATGGAGTGCATGAGGGGGTAATGATAGTGTACGTACCACTGTGAGAACAAGACCAGGCTTCTGGATACGCTGGGCCTTCACCACCTGGAACACATCCACCACACTCTCAGTCTTGCAGCGATCGATGGTGGTAGATATGGCGCAGAACATCCCTGATCTGCTGACAGTGTCACTGAAGCAAGAGGGACAGAGAATGATTCAAAGAGACATTGCATTGCTAGTCTAGTGTTGTAAAAACAATGGGGTTTAATTTTAGTTATAATTAATTTGGTTAACAAAAAAATTCAGTGCGTATGCAATGAGAATATGGTTTCACCGTGCGACTGGTGACTTGCAATTGGCTGTGAACATGTGCTGTGAACGCTGTATTTTGCTCATAATCACAGACTAACTGGAGCGGATATCCTGCAGACTATTATCTGACAATGTCTTTATTGAATTATTACCTTCGCTAAACTGTATTTCGTTCCATCCTGGTACACACTAGCTCCACATACGCACTATTTATACGTACTGAATTTCGAATATTGTGAGTTATTTTTATTGTTAATAGCGTGCTATTAGTATTAGTGAGCCGTGTTACTTTTAACAGAATTGCATTCCTAGCTGAGATAAGGTTTTAAAACATGTTGTATTACAGCAATCACATGAAAAAGATGCTATCAATCGTGTCTCACATGACTATTTTTTGCCTCTAAACTACTTTATAATAACTATTTGTTGGTCTAATTTTAATATTACTTTTATTATTTTTAGTTTAAATTTTAACAAAAATCTACAAAAATTGGTTTTATTTATAACTTATAGATTATTGTTAGGCTAGTGTTACTAACCTGCAGTGGACAGCAATGGGCTTGTTGTCAGTCCTTCGCTGCACCTTGTTGACCTCCTCCACCACGTTGATGATGGTCTGTGGGTAGGAGCATCTGCCCTGGGAGTTCCAGGTCTCTATATGGAACTGGGTCACCTGGTGAGATTTACCAGACTGTGGGAGAGACAGGTGATTGGAGTTTAACAACTTTCTACAAATGTACTGTACCTTATCAGTAACAGATAAGATCCTCTCAATATATCCATCTTGTTTGGTAGTGCTGGCAACCTCAACGGGATAGTCTCCATACCTTTCCATTTTTGAATCAGGCCAGTACTGGTAGCATACCTCCTACAGGGAGTGAGTGAGTAAACAGCAACTTATAGGAGGTCGTGACATACTACTATCAACCAACCTGTCCATTCTCGTGAAGTGGATTCAGCATTACAATAGCCCTGCAGTCTCTCTCTATGATCATCCTCCAGAAGTCTCCAACAGTGTTCTCCATTGGGTTCTGTGTCACTATGAACGCACGCTTGTGCTTGTAGCTCTGAATAAGATACATAAACAGTTAGGTAAAAGTTAGGCTTGCAGTCAATTTTTTAACATATTACCAGATGTTCAGAAAAATAATGGTTTAGCCAGTGCTGGGTTTAGCTATAAATTCTACAACCAGGTTCACAAATTAAATCTCGATAGTGCTGCTTCATAATAATTAATGAACCATTGCAATGCTACACTCTTTATGATGTGGACCATTGATCAAATGAAGCCTGCTATGGTAATTGAATACACTTGATTGCGTAGGATGAGGTGCATGTTTGTTTAGCGGCTTTTAGGGAAACTGTTTGTGTTGTCATTCCAAACATGCAATATAAACACTGCCTTACATTCACGAAGGAAGCGTTTATGTAATCCGGGTGACCTTGTTTCAACAATACACGATGCTTGTCAGCTAAAATGGTAAATGTTAATAAAAAGCAAACATGCTTGGGTGCAACTCACCAGGTAGAAAGTCCATTGAGCGATTCTTAGTTCTGTTCTGCAAAGCAGTTTCACACCTTGTTCCATGTGGATTAGGAGTGACTTGCTTGAGTACCTAAAACACAAAATCAAGATGCACACACAGAACACTGTAGTAGAGAAACCTCAAATTGTCCCTGGAAGTACGTCTTGCCGGTAGCAGGGTCTTTGGTCCTCAGCTTTGCAATGGCTGGTCTGAGGTCTCCTGAGTTGATCTGAGTGTCTCCGCAGGTTACTGACTCCAATATCACATCGTGTATGAATCTATATTGCTCCTGTAATTGAGAATGTAATTTGATTAGAGAAGGAATGTGTGTAGTGTTACTCACGGAGGTCTGGACCATCTTCATGCGCTGATGTCTCATGTCGGTGATCACTTTAGACACATCTACTAGCCTCTCGTTTTTCACTTGCTTCAGGATAGAGTCAATGGCTATGAATGTTCCTGTGCGACCCACACCAGCACTGAAGGTGGCAATGGATATTAGATGATGCGTCTAGAGACTAGCTCACTGACTCACCTGCAGTGGACTAGCATGGGACCAAGAGATGGTTTGTAGTCCTTTCTGATGCGCCGATGGAAGGCGAGGATTGGTGTACCATACTCAGGGACACCATGATCGGGCCAGGATGTGAAGTGGTACTGGGTTATCAAGCGTGGGTACTCAGAAGTACCTAGTACCTGAAAACAACATTGTAACTCCAGCACATCCATGCATGCTGTAACTCTTACTTCTACTTGCAGCAGTCTGATTGTGTAGTTGGCATATATTTCCTGATCTGTCAGGGTTATTCTAAACGGACCAAAGTCTTTAGAATCATGATCAGGCCAGTACTGCTGACACTTGATCTTCTTGTCCTCCTTGACATTGGTCACCATTACTACAATATGGCAGTTCTCCTGCCATATCATCCGCCAGTGGTCAATAACAGTTTTGGTAATGGGGCCTGTTGTAAAGAGGGTGTGTGTAGAGTAAGAGTATATGTGTAGAGTAACATGATTATCCAAAGTGTGTCCCAAACTATGAATTTCCATAGCTATGTCTACGAGTGTTGCATGCATTAGTCATGCAGAATGCACTGCCTCATCAGGGTATGTTTATTGTTGACCATAACTCACCTTGACATGCTATGAATTCACACTCCTTTTCATATCCCTGTTGAAAGAAACACATGCCAATAAAAACATGTAGTGGACATGTCTAGGATGTACATACATGGATATAGGAGGCATTGATATAGTCCCTCTGACAATCAGGACGACCTGTGATAGGCTGTAGTACTATATGGTTATCATCATCTGTAATGGGAGAAAGACCCTTCACCCACAAATCATTAACCATTAAACAAACAGACAGATGGATAGACATATGCATACAGTAGATCAGAGTCTTCCACAAACAGAAAGACAAACAACAAACACAAACATGAACATGTGCTTACAGACAGTGATGTTGTTGAATCTGTTGAGAGGTTTATTGGTTGCATTGACTGCCACCGTCACGGGGTGATCACTCTCACAGCTATCAAGGGACTGGAGGAGGTTAGTGGGTTAGTAACCATGCCCATAGCAAAGGAATGGTGGCTTACATTGTAGAGTGCATTGAAGCCTTTGTTTGCATTGGCATGGTTACGAGCCACGTACTGACCTAGCTCAGCTAAATGGACTGGGTGACTCATAGCGTTACCACTCTCTGCCACAGGAGTGTCTGAAACTATCTTGATTGTGAATTCCCTCTCGGTTGTTCCAGTGCTGTTAGTAGCTACTAGCCTGTAGTTACCAGCATGTTTCACCTCAGCGGTCACTATGACCAGAGTGCCGTCAGTGGATATTTCATGAGCATAGTCATTGTCCAGACGAGTGGATTCATGATACCAGGTCAGCTGAGGATCGGGAGTGCCGGCTACCTTGACAGGGAACTCCATCCTAGTGCCTTCAATGATGGTAGCATCATCAGGAAACAGTCCAAAGAAGGGCTTGCTGGTCACTGCCGAGACACATCATAGCAGTGATTAAACAGAAACAGGATATAGGCAAAGTACAAATAAACAAACAAACACCTTAATAACAGACCTGCAGCATATTCAGGTTCAGAAGTTGGCTCATATTGAGCAGTAGTGTCAACTTTAGGTCCATCAGTCACATAGTGTACAGCATATTCATCTTTATCCTTACTACGTCTGGACAAGTTGTAGGGATCATGAAGCAACCTCACAGCAATATACACACACTCACCTCTTTAGTACTATCACTACCACAATAACAATGATGATAACAATAATGACAGCTATTAGTATACCAACAATAGCCCCAACTATTGGAACAATGTCAACTGGTGCTGTCTGTGCTGTTGGGGTAGAAGTGACACCAGTGGTGGGCTGAGATGGTAGTGTTGAGGATGGAGGTGGTAGCGGTGTCGTTGATATAGGTGGATCTGAAAAGTGAACGAATCAACTCAATAGTCTAAACAAGAGCACTCATCAAATGGAACTACTTAGCAGGCATAACATTTAGACAGTCTCAAATGAAAGACATTTTGTGTTGATATGGTTAAGTTACACATACCTGTCATAGCACTCGTTGGTGTTCCAGGTGTGCTGTTGAATGTCTGTCCACTAACAGTGAGTGATACACTGACACTGAACTGGTACTGCTGTCCTTCCTGCAGTCCTGACACCACTCCAGAGGAGGCATCCGGTGGGAAAATTGCTGTCCCTGATTCAGTCTGTCTCCTCCTCCTACCACTACCCACTCTACTGTAGTGTACAGTATAGTGATCTACCACTGACAGGTTCACTGGAGTCCAGGAGACATTCACTGCTGTACTATTGACAGCATCCACTGATACTATACTGATAGAAGCTGAATGAAGAGATTAACATCAGTATCTGAATATGATGAGGTTTGCACACTCACGAATATCTGTAGTAGATGCTTGATCTGTCTCACTCTCTCCTGGTCCTATGATAGTGTATGCTCTGACACTGTATTCAACAGTAGTGTTGGGAGGGAGGTCCCTCAGTGTGAGCTGTGTGGCTGATGTGTTGGTGTAGTTCAATACTCCAGTGCTGTTGTGGGTGACCTGATACATTGTGATGACACCATTAGGTTCTGAGGGAGCAGTCCATGAGATTGTGAGCTGGACCACTTCTGGAGTGGCTGACAGATCAGACACTGGACCAGGAACTGCCACATGTACAGGAACACACACTAACAATGCAACTATTATGATCTGTTCATTACTCACTATCCTGCAGTGTCACCACAGTGAGAGCTGTACTGTATGGTCCAGTCCCTCCAGCATTGACTCCTGCCACTTGCACAGAGTAGCTGGTGAATGGAGTCAGTCCTGTCAACATGTGAGTTATGTCAGTAGTGTTCACAATGGAGGTGCCATTGCTGTAGCGCAGTCTGTATCCAGTGATGGGTCCTCTCTGGTTTGGGCAGGGTACTGATCCCCAATATACAGTGAATGACCTGCTCTGTATTGATGTTGAAAGAGCTAAAGGAGCACCATTAGGAGCTGGAGAGAAATAGTGAATACAAACATCATAGCATCATAGGGGTACATTACCTTCAGAGAGAGTATTAGCACCGACTGGACCTGACTCACTGCTGGTACCACTAAGCATAGCAGCCACTCTCACAACACAACTATTACCAGGACCAAGTAAAGTGATAGTGTGGCTAGTAGCACCTCCATTAGAGACTGGTTGTATGCCTGAAGTTGATGGTACATTATCACACAATCGCATGCAGCTTATTGTGACAGAGTAACTGTCAGGAGTATAAAATTGAGGAGCTGTCCATGACACCAGGATGGAGGTAGTTGCAGGAGCAAGTGTGATACCAGTAGGTAGTATACCTAAAGAAAGCACATGATAATTATTATCAGTAACTCATTAGCTCACTCAATGTGATCATTTCTGTGTTACTGTGAGCACTGGGCAGCACAGGAGATCCCTCTGGTCCAAATGCTACTACAAAGATGGAGTATGTCTGTTCCAACATCAGTCCAGTCAGTGTCAGCTCAGTGGTGGTAGTAGTGCTAGAACCATTGCTCCCAGCATCTGACTGGTAGAACACCTCATAGCCACCTAGTGCTGGTACTGTTGATGGGGCAGTCCAGGAGACCCTAACACTAGTGGCAGCAGTCCTGGTCACAGTGACAGCAGTGGGAGTACCTGCAACTGATGGGAGGGAAGAAGGAGTGATTCACTCACTTATAATCACTCACCAGTCACTGTGACAGTAGAGGATCCTGAACCCATTTGGACAAAGTTATAACCACCACTAAGGATATTAGTACGTCCTTCAACAAATACAGTACAAGTGAATGTTGCTCCTACTCTTGGTTGAGGGTCTGGTCTAACTGTGACACGAGTCATGTCTGGTTGTGTATCATTGATATAACGTGACCTGATCACCTCACGAGTTAATAGTGGGTTAGGATCTCTTGCACTAAGAAATAGACTGCTATTATGAGTACATGTAATTCTTGATGGTGGTCCGAATGAGACAGTGAAGGAGAGTGAGAAGGTAATGTTGGGATCAGCATCTCTTGATGAGAGTATGGAGAGTGTCATGGTGGGGTCTACTGTGGGACCAGCTACACAAATAAACATTGTTGTGATAAAAATTGATTATGACACATGGTAACTTACAAGTTGAATAACTATTGAACACAGCATCTGAATACACTACCCAGTAGTGAGTATCAATGTTCAAGTTAGGGATAGTAGTGTTACACTTCACAATACCCTGGTTGCTGGTCACGTCACCATCTACTATTATTCCAGTTTGGTTAGTACAATCAAGTTGCTGGAATGGCACACTACTGGTAGGAGTGGTTGGGGCTACAGTGAAGCCATCAGGTCCATTTCCAGTAGGGTAGAACATGTCTCCAATGTTGCTTCCCATACCAGCAGTATTCATACTATTAACCTGACACCACAGACCGTTCTCACGTATCTGGGTCGCACTGAACAGTGACCATGGTGAGACAAACCGAATACCAACTTGTGATCTAAGCACTGCATGATCAAGCAAGCAACAAATAGTTATAGTTTATCACAAAATACAATACAGTACCTCCTGGAGCATCGGCTCGTAAATTGGGGATCAAATTAGTCTTGCCTGAAACAGCTGACAAGCCGTTAGAAGAAGACAGCGTATTGCAGCCCTGGGCGGTCACGGTGTACGTACATGTACACACGAGCAGCAAAGCGCTCAGCATAGCTAGATGGCGGGTCAGTTTCATGGTGCACTATCTATGTCGGCACCGTCAGCACTGAAGCAGATCACTGCCAGGGGTGGTCGCCCTAAAAGCCTAGATGCTATTAAGGTTGGCGCTTCACCGGAAGCAGGATGTAATTAATAATAAGTATTATTATTCATACTTTTAGCTGCTACCTTTCTTTTTTTCTACAGTCTTGTGTGTGTTGCACAGTCACCTAGTGGTCTCCTCTTATTATTCCAAGTTTGAGTTCTGTTGCATAAACAGCATTAGCGGGAAGGACAAGCGTTAGGTACACTATGTGCGACAGCGGCACAAGACAGACGAGAATAAACACTACAGACACTCTTGCCTTCTTGTGCTTCACATGCATTTGCATGGTTTTTCCCGAAATAAAGCCTGGTTTCTTAAATAATTTTTTAGTCAGTTCTGCCACTCACGTGTCGATATGCAGCTATTATATGAGCCTATAATTACACGGAAGATTATAGCTTACTTCGTTAAAATCAATGCACATATCTATGGCCCGATGTCTATGGCCCGATGTCTGGCCCGATGGACTCAATCCAGCTGGCAACAGCAGCCTGCGTCAAGGAACAGAGTCTACCTAAAATTGTCCTCATTAGCCGCCATGATTGAGAGCGCGCGCAGCAAAATTTGTATTACGACTAAAATATACTTAGACTTAGTCTAGCAGCTAACCCTCCCGCCTACTGATAAGCGGGAGGGTTAGCTGCTAGACTAGACTATACTGGGCATAGCCGATTGACAATCGATATCTATGAAGGTCTTCCAATACTACTGACCTCCAGCTGGACTTAGATTCTCTTTCCCTTTGGAATCTCGCAAACAACATTGCTTTTAATGCAGCCAAAAGTGCTCTGTTGAGTTTTCCTCACGGGTCAGTTATTTCTCCTCATTTCGCTAGTGGTGTTGAGATCTCGATTGTTTCCTCAACTCGTGATTTGGGTGTTGTAATCTCTGATACCCTTTCATGGACTGGACTGCATTACATCCAAAGATGTTAGGTTTGCTCCGTCAAAGCTTTAGCAATATACGCTCCCTGTCTCAGTGAAGAAGTCTCTATACCTCTCTCTTTTGAGGTCTCATCTCATTTATTGCTCTAGCTGTGATTTGGCGACCACACCTTCGCAAAGATGTTTTGGTTCTAGAGAAGATCCAGAGAAGAGCTACAAAATTCATATTAAACGACTATAGTTCAGACTACAAACAGCGACTTATTTCACTTCATCTCCTCCCATTGTCTATGGTAATGGAACTAAATGACGTTATATTTCTTCATACTCCATTGTCTGCGTTCAACATCCTTGACTCTTCTCGCACAACACGTTCTTCTACCAGTTACAAACTTAGTCACTCTTATTCCTTCTCCACTCTTTCTTCCCATTTCTACTTTGCAAGACTTCCTTGTGTTTGGAACAGTCTTCCTTCTATTGATCCACTCAACCTTATATCGAATCACAGTCATGCATCTCTCTAGAGTGGAGGAGGAATAAGAGTGACTAAGTTTATAACTGCTAGAAGAACGTGTTGTGCGAGAAGAGTCAAGAATGTTGTACGCAGACGATGGAGTACGAAGAGATTTGAGGAAATAATTATAACGTCATTTACCATAGACAATGGGAGGAGATGAAGTGAAATAAGTCGCTGTTTGTAGTCTGACTCTTAGCAATCAATACACTCTCTATTTGTGAGCAGTACTATCCTATGGCAGTCAAATTGGTCACCTCATACAGACCAATCATGAGAGTGGTCCGTCTCAAGGACTGAAGCGAATATAAACCTTGTTCTCCTATAGTCATAGATCTTGAAACAAACAAATAATTATTAGTACATGACATGACACAGCCAAAGAAACATCATTATAGAGAAGAGTCATCATCAGTAGACGATACAAGTAATTCTAAAGAGTAAAAGATGCAATTTTTCTTGTAAGTAGCAAATTAAAAAGTATAAAGACACAGAAGAGATTCATTGTCTAAGAGAGTTTGAAATAACATGAATTAAGTTGGGATCATGTATGGTTGTATAAAAATTGTAAGTAATGCACAGCTAACTGACTGCACTGACAAATGTTATGTTTTGAAATAATTTTACAGTACATTGACAGCTTCATAGTGTGTCTCATTGGTTGATGGTATCTGATGAGCTGTGCCATATGCTGTATTATCTGTCATCTCAACATCATCACCATCCCTACAAGCATAGAGTGAACACAGTATACACTGAGTGTGTACAACACTTACTTGGTCAGTAATTCAGGCTGGTCATACACTGGTTGGTCTCTACTACTGCTTGATGGAAGAGTCCTTTATAGTAAAAATTGTTAGTATTTAAAGTTTTAAATCTTACTTTTTGAGATCAAATGAGCGTCTTCTTCTCATTAATATACAACCAATCACTAACACAAGGTTACCAATCAGTGATACAATCATTATCACTGATACTACACCCAGTCCAGCAGAGTAACCAAGACTAGATGTGCAAGTGATCGGAGTTAAAGATGGACATGATGTTGGGAAAGACAGTGTTGAGGATGGAGGTGATAGTGGTGTTGTTGATAATGTTGTCATTGATACTGGGATCATTAATACTGGTGGATCTGAATAGAAATGAATTGTTGAGTTATGTCAAAAACTGATTTGCTTCCATGATCTCAACACTGTAGGGCAATCTTCATCATGAGGTTTACTTTACTTTGATTCCTGCACAGATGCTTTATCACGACTATCCTCGGAAACACTAACTAGCCTTTCTGCTACACCTTTGCACAATTCCTTTATGTGCATATAGGACGTTGGAGAAACATCCGGTTAGGAGTCTGCACAAATAACATGCAAGGTACACAACAGCTCTAGGTAAACAGTATCAAAATAATAATTTGCGTTGGTGTTGTAATAATTATACTAAAAGTTTTTGTAAGAGTTACCAATAACAAGCCAGTTACGATTTTAGTCACTATTATTAAAATAATAACAAACTAAAATAATATTACCTGAGACACAATTTAACTAAAGCTACATGTAATAGACAATATAAATGCGATGGTTTTTATTATGGAATTGGCTGAGCAAGACATTCTTCGGTTGATATCGACAAATGTAATCATGACCTTCACATGCCCACTATTTCATTTGAGAGGACACTTCTGTAAAAAGCAGCACAATTCACTAGAAGTATTTCCTGAATCTTCTTGTAGATAGTACTTGAGAAGCTGTAACTAGACTGTTTTACATCAAAAATCGCTGAAACTAAAACTCCCCATGAAAAGCTAGCTATAGAGTAGTAGAAAGGTGATACAGCAGACATTGCAGCGGACATTTGTATCATATTTATCTATAAAAGTTTATTTTATTAATGCTGACAATTAATATTAAAACACTAATAAGCAATCAAAACCCACTCAATTAGTGAGCAGTGCTTATCCTACAGCAGTTAAATAGGCAGACCGACAAGTATACTGAGAGCGGGCTGACTCAACACCTGAAGTAAAGTGAATATAATCCTCATACTCCTGATCATGCCGCAGCCAAGAAAGCATCTCTAGAGAAGAGTCATCATCAGCAGATTATACAATGCATTGGGAAGATTAGTAGAATTGATATGTATCATGAGATATTGCAATTTCTCATGATCATACATAGAAGAGACTCGATTATTTTGTCTAAGAAAGTTTATTTTAAGCTTGATCAAGTGAACGTCATTAATTTTCAAATAAAAATTTGGAGAAATGCACAACTATATAACTGTAACAAAATGAATTTATAGTACATTAACAGCCTCATAGTGTGTCTCATTGGTTGATGGTATCTGATGAGCCATGCCATATGCTGCATTATCCTTCATCTCAACATCATAACCATCCCTACAAGCATAGAGTGAACACAGTATACACTGAGTGTGTACAACACTTACTTGGTCAGTAATTCAGGCTGGTCATATACTGCATGGTCTCTATCACTGCTCGATGGAAGAGTCCTTTAGAAATATTTGTGGGAGTAAATCTAGCAATATCCATATCAGACTCACTTTTTAAGATCGAATGACTTTCTTGTCCTCATTAATAACAGTATACAACCAATCACTAACACAAGGTTACCAATCAGTGATGCAATCAATAACACTGATACTACACCCAGTCCAGCAGAGTAACCCAGTGATGATGAAGAAGATGACAAACAAGATGATGGACATGATGTTGGAGATGATGATGGTAGATTAGTGAACAACACTATTGAAGATGATTGTGAAGTAGAACACTCTCTTGGTACTGAAAATATAGCATTTCATGAAGTGATTATCACATGCATTCAGGGTATCACCTGTAACTGTCATTGAATCACTTGTACTGTTGAATGTCTGTCCACTAACAGTGAGTGATACACTGACACTGAACTGGTACTGCTGTCCTTCCTGCAGTCCTGACACCACTCCAGAGGAGGCACTTGCTGGGAAGGTTTGTGATTGACTATTACCACAAATATTTATATAATGCACAGTGTAGTGGTCCATAACTGATACACTGAGAGGAGACCAACTAACTCTAACTGCTGTGCAACTGATAGGATTGACTGATTCTATACTGAGAGGGGCTGTGTACAGAATTTCAATAAAGATAATTCATGGTCGGAGCACAAACACTCACGAATATCTGTAGTTGATGCAATGTCTGAAACAACTTTTCCTGGTCCTATGATAGTGTATGCTCTGACACTATATTCAACAGTAGTGTTGGGAGGGAGGTCCCTCAGTGTGAGCTGTGTGGCTGATGTGTTGGTGTAGTTCAATACTCCAGTGCTGTTGTGGGTGACCGAATACATTGTGATGACACCATTAGGTTCTGAGGGAGCAGTCCATGAGATTGTGAGCTGGAGCACTCCTGGAGTGGCTGACAGATCAGACACTGGACCAGGAACTGCCACATGTACAGGAACACACACTAACAATGCAACTATTATGATCTGTTCATTACTCACTATCCTGCAGTGTCTCCACAGTGAGAGCTGTACTGTATGGTCCAGTCCCTCCAGCATTGACTGCTGCCACTTGCACAGAGTAGCTGGTGAATGGAGTCAGTCCAGTCAAAATGTGAGTTGTGTCAGTAGTGTTCACAATGGAGGTGCCATTGCTGTAGCGCAGTCTGTATCCAGTGATGGGTCCTCTCTGGTTTGGGCAGGGTAGTCGTACCCAATCTACAAAGAATGACCTGCTCTCCACAAATGATTGTAAGGGAGCTGCAGGAGCACCATTAGGAGCTGGAAAGAAATAGTGAATACAAACATCATAGCATCATAGGGGTACATTACCTTCAGAGAGAGTATTAACATTGACTGGACCTGACTCACTGCTGGTACCACTAAGCATAGCAGCCACTCTCACAACACAACTATTACCAGGATCAAGTGAAGTGATAGTGTGGCTAGTGGCACCTCCATTAGAGACTGGTTGTGTGGCTGAAAATGTCTGTACATTATTATCACACAATAGCATGCAGCTTATTGTGACAGAGTAACTGTCAGGAGTATAAAATTGAGGAGCTGTCCATGACACCAGGATGGAGGTAGTTGCAGGAGCAAGTGTGATACCAGTAGGTAGTATACCTAAAGAAAGCACATGATTATTATTATTGTCAGTAACTCATTATCTCACTCAAAGTAATCATTTCTGTGTTACTGCGAGCACTGGGCAGCACAGGAGCTCCCTCTGGTCCAAATGCTACTACAAAGATGGAGTATGTCTGTTCCAACACCAGTCCAGTCAGTGTCAGCTCAGTGGTGGTAGTAGTGCTAGAACCATTGCTCCCAGCATCTGACTGGTAGAACACCTCATAGCCACCTAGTGCTGGTCCTGTTGATGGGGCAGTCCAGGAGACCCTAACACTAGTGGCAGCAGTCCTGCTCACAGTGACAGCAGTGGGAGTACCTGCAACTGATGAGAGGGAAGAAGGAGTGATTCACTCACTTATAATCATTCACCAGTTACTGTGACAGTAGAGGATCCTGAGCCCTTTGGATCAAAGTTATAACCACCAAAAGCAATATTAGTACGTCCCTCAACAGTCACTGTACAAGTATATGTTGCTCCTACTCTTGGTTGAGAGTCTAGATTCACTGTGACACGACTCATGTCTGGATGTGTACTATTAATATATCGTGACCTGATCACCTCACGAGTAAATAGTGGATCAGGATCTCTTCTATTGATCAACTGTACACCATCACGAGTACACGTGATTCTTGATGGTGGTCCAAATGAGACAGTGAAAGACAATGAGATTGTAATGTTAGAATCAGCATCTCTTGATGAGAGTATGGAGAGTGTCATGGTGGAGTCCACTGAGGGACCAGCTACACAACGAAATGATGGTAGATAAATTCCAATGAAAAACCAATACAAAAGAATGTTGCATTCTACAATGATTGTAGTCATGTATACTGAACTTACTATATCCATTAAACAATGTGTCAGTATACATTACCCAGTAGTGGGTATTGATATTCAGGTTGGAGATAGTAGTGTTGCACTTCAAGAATCCCTGGAAATTGGTCGTCTGGTCATCTACTATCACTCCAATTTGGTTAGTACATTTCAGTTGTTGGAATGGTATGTTGTTAGTGTTACTGGGTTCACTAGTGGGGACTACAGTGAAGTCATCAGGTCCATTTCCAGTAGAGTAGAACATGTCTCCAATGTTGCTGCCCATACCACCATTGCTTGCACTATTAACCTGACACCACAGACCATGTTGAAATACTTGAGTCCTAGTGAACAGTGTCCATGGTGAGACAAATCGTCCACCAACCTGTGCTCTAAACTCTGAAACAACAGAAAGAGTTTAAACATGCGTAGTCTACTCATTGTACAGTACCTCCAGGAGAGGCTCGTATATTAGGGAATACACTAGTCTTGTCCGTTCCTGTGATCAGACCGTTCGTACTAGACAGCGTATTGCAGCCATCCTGGGCCGTTACGGTGTACGTACATGTACACACGAAAAGAAAGGCGCTCAGCTTCATGATATCGATAGCTAGCAATGGTGAATAACGAATACGCATAGGATGTTGGAGAAACATCCGGTTAGGAGTCTGCACAATACACAAAACCTATGAATACAACTATTTTCAGACTATATTGTGTAGATTTTTAGGGACATGAACATATCAATGCTGGATAATTGCAAAACTTCGAGAGTTTTCTACACTACGTTCAGGAAGACTGCAGAAAGACTCGAGCAAAGGTGTGAAATTAGTATAATACTGTAACTCAGACACTCACCATTGTTGTCATCTTGATACTTCAATCACAATCCCAACCTGATCTTGTACTGCATGAGTCAGTATACATACTGCCGCATCTATAGAAATGTTTTTGTTTGCATTATCCTGGTTGTGTGCAGTAGTAAACAACAACAATACCGTTTGTTTGAATAAGCTAAATCTATCACTCTCTCACCAGCATAGGTCTCCACATGTATTGCAGCTGTGCGAGGTGAGTAGCTATGTAAGCTTATCTCTCCACCTCCTGCACTCTTCCTGCATGGAGAGTAGTAGAACTGGAGCTGGTAACTCTTAGTCTTTAGCTTTATCTGTGTCTCAGCACAACGTAGTTTGTCATAGTTTATCAATTTTTTGATGACAATGTGGCATGCGTGGTCATACCAGTAACATGCAGAGCTAACACTAGGGTACAAACCATGAGCTAATTAATATTAAGGAAAAGAACAGAACAAGAACAGGCCGTTGTGACCAAAGTTCATATTTTTCCAAAGGCATTAACATTTTTACTTCAAGTATGCTTCGTAACCAATAGTGTGAGGCACCGGAACACTGATTCTCATCATTGGATCATAACCTCTAAGCCTGCACAGTCTATGGTTTGCAAGTGAAAAAATGAGCTCACAAAATGAAATTGCCCATTCTTTATCAAAAAAATTGAAGGAAAGCTTTTGCCTTTGACCTAGAGTGAAGCAACAAATAGTTTTCATAACTGGCAGACCAACTCATTTTTAGACAGTTTGCTGATGAGGATCCCTCACCAGTGATGCATACGTCCACACCAAAGGTCTCACCACAGTTGGATGATGTTCTAATGCACCTCTCTTGTAAAGTATTGATATGATACTGGAATGGTTGTTGGAATGGTGTTTAGTGGGGACTATAGTGAAGTCATCAGGTCCATTTCCAGTAGAGTAGAACATGTCTCCAATGTTGCTGCCCATACCACCATTGCTTGCACTATTAACCTGACACCACAGACCATGTTGAAATACTTGAGTTCTAGTGAACAGTGACCATGGTCCGACAAGCCGTCCACCAACCTGTGATCTAAGCACTGAAACAACGGAAATGAGTTTGAAAATGCATAGTCTACTATAGTATGTATCGTACGGTACCTTCAGGAGGGGCTTGTACATCAGGGAATATACAAATATACAAGTGTCCATTCCAGTGATCAAGCCGTTCGAGTATCCAAGATTTCTTCATAAAATCTTTTGTAGAGCAGATTCACTGTTTTTACAGCAATTTATCCGAACACTGAGATACTTTTAAAAAGTTTAGACTCTAGCAGAGAGAGGTCAGGAAGACACTCCTACCCTTCTTCTCTATCACATCCCACACCTATAACAATGTAGTGTTAGCAAGCTTGATCGAGATGATGCTCACAGACTCCGATACAACCAGTGCATATGCATCAGGTTCCACAACTGGTCAAGGTGTATATGAGTATCACACAAGTTAAACTATATCAAAGTGAGAGAGAGAGAGACAACACTTCATGTCTCGAAAGATAATCGCACTTAACTGTATTGTCGACTACTTTACGAGTGTGTCCTTATATTACAGCCTCCTACAAGTATACATACACATTCAAGATCTTAGACTGCACTGTATCAATCATGTTAACCGTCGGATTTATGGAAGTAATTCACTCAATTCATTGATGTTGATAAATTCTAAGCATAACAAGATTTCCCATGTGCATCTAGGTTCTATGCACAACTAACTCATGTGTAACCAAGGTTCACAACAGCTCTAGGTACACAATATCAACGTGTTGGTGTTATAGCAGAGACTCAATTTAACTAAAGCTATACATGTAATTAGGGAGACACGGTAGTGTCTCCCTATGTAGGGTTGAACGAGAAAACAAGATGGCGGCTACATACAATGTATTAGCGTTCAAAGGCTGATATTTCGCCTGGTGATGAATTTTATACGTCCAAAGACACTTAGATATGCTCTCTGGCGTTGCCCCATCTTGCAGTAGCGAGGAGATTGCTCGAAATTGTTGCTAAAGTGACGAACCCGAAAACGGTGAAAATCGACTTTCGTCATCTTCTTCTTCTTCTTTCTTTCTTCAACTCGCCTAGCGCCTTTACGCGAGCAGTGCCGAGACCAAAACACCCACGAACATTCGTGAAATTCTCCTGGCAGGTGCCTTTTGAACATTGTTTTTAGCGAAACGGCGATCTAAATTCCGCGAGTTCTCGATCGTGATCCATTGTCAGCTAAGTGTTAGACGCCATTAACCCTTTAACCCCTAATGTCGCCTTTTGGCGACATACATACTTCAGACACCATAACTTTATCAAAAAGTGTTAAAATATCCCAAAATTAAGCCAAATTGAAGAATACAAATAACCGCAAAAAATTGACCGGTTTTCGGCGCGCCCCCTGCGCTAAACGTTATGGCAACTGCATTTCTATGGCTTCAGTGCAAAATTCACAACATTTTAGGAAAAACAAAAATGGATGCCAAGAAAATTGGGACATTTTATGGCTTCAGGGTGCTCGGAAACACATTTTTGGACATTCTCTATGATCTGGGCTACATTTTGCACTCACCAAAACCACTGCTACCTGTGTGTACTTTTCAGCAGCCAGCCCCAAAGTACTAACTTTGAGCAAAATTTGACGAGGTCGTTGCACTTTATCGGCTTCACTTTCGAAGTGGGAGGGGCATATTGACCGACTTGAGTGTGGGCAATTGCGGCTACTCACTGGGGTAAAAGGACGCAAATTTGAGACCAGTAGCTCAAAAGACACACGAGATATTCACGAGAGAAGTGGTCAGCATTTACGAGGTTAAAATTTCAGCTGGATAATTTAGTAATTAAAGGGTTAATGCATTATTGTGATTGCGCAACATGCGCGCACGTGACCAAGCAGTGGCTAGCGCACGTGACCATGTACCAAGCACTAGCTTGAGTATCGCCATGCCGTATGAATCATGGAGAACACATATTTGTCCGGAGTCTTCGAATAAGGGTAAGCTCGTGTAGGATCACCATTCTGCGCTTGCCAGATAATTGTAACCGGCGTGCAGGTCTACAAATAAGTGTGGGCAGGGCTCGTATGCATGAATGCGTAGGCGAGCTGATATGTACCACATAACAAATATTTTTAGCTACAAGCGGTTGGCTACAAGTTCAAAATTGTTAATTATTTAAAAAAGCCATCAACAACAGGAAAACTAAACCAATGGTGGAAACCATGACATGGATGATATTGAACTGCACTTCACTGAAAATGAAAAAGGACACAAACAAGAAAATTAAAAAGATTTCTATCGAAATCAAAAGGATGTAGGGTTGTGAAATCTACCACTGGTCCACAATGTAATCTAACAAGGAACAAGCATGGAATGGTAACACGATTGACTTGCTAACAGACCATAGATCCCTACATCAGTGGCTGTACATAAGATCAATAATTATTTTGTCACAAGCTGAATCCAATTCAATTTAATGCATGTCTGGTGTCAGTCAACAGCAACTAGCTGAATTAGCTATAGCCAACTATCACCTTCCACACCTGGCGTCGAGAGGCTGGGTCAAGACCTGTCGTTGGTTCATCCAGTATCAAAATGTCAGGATTCCCAATGCAAGCCATTGCAACAGACAGGCGCCTACGCATACCACCGGACAGGTTCCGAGACTGGCGCTTACGGGCATCATACAAATTCACCTAATAGAAAGAGAGAGGGTCAACGCTGTCTGGAAAGATGATTTATAGTTCATCTTACCTGCTTTAGTGCGTTGCTAACCACTTTACGAGTGCGTCCAAATTTAACTCCTTTCAGTCTAGCGTAGAACAGAAGGTGCTCCTCAGCAGTGAGCTCAGGGTAGTGTATATCAAACTGAGGACACACTCCCAAGTGATGGTGGATTGCAGCCATCTGCAGGTGATACAGCAACGGCTTTATTGAGAGCATTAAACATTCTTTGGCTGTGTATAGCATGTGTGTATGCTATCTCTGAAGTCATGGTAACAGTTATGCATGACTCAGTGAGTATGAATACACAAATTAGGCATCCAAATTATATGCCCACGTCCAACCATTTTCAAATCATTGATCAGCACAGATCCAGTACTTTAGTGCAGTTGTGAGTCAAGATACAGTTGTGACTATTTTAACTAGTGTTTCGACATTCTTTTCTACTCTTGGGTGACTAAAAATGCACTCCTCTAGGCACATAAACAGGTCCAGATACACAACACAATATGATACACAATCATACTCACATCAGTGAGGAGGTCATATCCTGCTATCCTAGCAGTGCCCTTGGTCAGCTCATACAAACCAGTGAGTACCGATATGAGAGTGGTCTTACCAGCACCTGGAGTGAACAAGATCTTCATCAAACACAAACAAAATTAATTGTGATTTATTCAATGGTGGTGCAGTGCTGAAAGAGTTCTTTCAACACTTACCATTAATTTTGACACAAAGAGCTCGAAGTACTCATTAGAAAGTGAGAGAGAATGCACAGCGACATGGTTGGGCTGAGCCCAGGAACCTGGATACTGTAAACAGAATGGGAATCATCACAGTAAGACAAGCTATAGGAGTGTAAGCACCTCTTTCCTCAGCCAGTGTATGACTACAGGATAGCCTTGAGCAGATCCTCCTTCATCTGTCCATCGTCATCAACCTCTTCATTATCCTTGTTTCCCATCAATAGACTGGTCTACTGGTTGTCTATAGTATTTCAAACAACAATGATGAATGAAGTGGCTGCATATTGCAAGTAAATTTCTAGACTTAGTGTGAGCAATAAAAATAACACTATCGTTATGGAATGATCACAAAGTGCAGATTGTTCGATGGAGAATTTGAGAGAGAATTTGAAACCATTGTGGAGGCACCAGCAGAGTATAGAGATCAGTAACTGTCTCAAACCTTTCTCAATAACAAGTATCACCAAGATCATAAGATCAACCGATTCTGGTCTGAAACTAAGATCAAAAGTAACTCACATTCATTGAGCTGATCATATTGACCTAATTTTTTGGTCACCTATTATGGATTCTATTAAAGACCAAATAGATGAAGCACTTTCATGCCGCAACCAAGATGTCAATACATCAACAGGAAAGAGATCCTTTTACAGTTTATTTACCACTATATGAAGGTGATACTTCTCAAAGACAGACTAAAACGACAACTGATATGTAAATAGCAAAAAATAATAAAGAAAAGAGAGATGAGATGCAAAAGAGATGAGGTCTAAGAGTTTTAAAAAGATCATAACTTGACGAATGCACAACTAACTAACTACAGACATAAAAAGGATTTTTTTACAGTTCATTGACAGCCTCATAGTGAGTCTCATTGCAAATGGTTGATGGTCTCTTATGAGCCATGCCATACGCTGCATTATCTGTCATCTCAACATCATCACCATCCCTACAAGCATAGAGTGAACACATTATACACTGAGTGTGTACAACACTTACTTGGTCAGTAATTCAGGCTGGTCATACACTGCATGATCTATATCACTGTCCAATGGACGAGTCCTTTACAATAAAAATTGTCAGAAGTTAGTATCAAATCATGTGTAATCTTACATTTTGAGATCAAATGAGTGTCTCCTTCTCATTAATATACAACCAATCACTAACACAAGGTTACCAATCAGTGATACAATCAGTAATACTGATACTACACCCAGCCCAGCAAGACAAGATGTGCAAGTGATCTGAGTTAAGGGTGGACTTGATGTTGGGAAAGACACTGTTGAGAACGGAGGAAATAGCGATGTCATTGATAATGTGGTCGTTGATATTGTTGTCATTAATACTGGTGTTGTTGATACTGGTGGATCTGAATATAAATTAAATTAGTAAGTAAGTGCACAAAAGTAAAAAACACAGCACAACAACATAACTAAATATCATCAATCAGCATAGCATGAAAAACAGGCAAACACTTTTCCACATTATTGATCATACTTGTCACAGCAGTCATTGGTGTTCCAGGTGTGCTGTTGAATGTCTGTCCACTAACAGAGAGTGATACACTGACACTGAACTGGTACTGCTGTTCTTCTTGCAGTCCTGACACCACTCCAGAGGAGACATTTGCCGGGAAAACTGCAGTTTCTGAGTTAGTCTGTCTCCTCCTCCTACCACTACCCACTCTACTGTAGTGTACAGTGTAGTGATCCACCACTGACAGGTTCACTGGAGTCCAGGAGACATTCACTGCTGTTCTATTAACAGCAACTACTGATACTAGAAGCTAAATGAAGAGATTGACATCAACATTCGAAGATGATGAGGTTTGCACACTAACGAATATTTATAGTTGATGCTTGATCTGTCACACTCTCTCCTGGTCCTATGATAGTGTATGCTCTGACACTGTATTCAACAATAGTGTTGGGAGGGAGGTCCCTCAGTGTGAGCTGTGTGGCTGATGTGTTGGTGTAGATAAATACTCCAGTGCTGTTGTGGGTGACCTGATACATTGTGATGACACCATTAGGTTCTGAGGGAGCAGTCCATGAGATTATGAGCTGGACCACTCCTGGAGTGGCTGACAGATCAGACACTGGACCAGGAACTGCCACATGTACAGGAACACACACTAACAATGCAACTATTATGATCTGTTCATTACTCACTATCCTGCAGTGTCTCCACGGTGCGAGCTGTACTGTATGGTCCAGTCCCTCCAGCATTGACTGCTGCCACTTCCACAGAGTAGTTGGTGAATGGAGTCAGTCCAGTCAACATGTGAGTTGTGCCTGTAGTGTTTACAATGGAGGTGCCATTGCTGTAGCGCAGTCTGTATCCAGTCATGGGTCCTCTCTGGTTTGGGCAGGGAACTAATCCCCAAAATACAGAGAATGACCTGCTCTCCACTGATGTTTCAAAGAGAGCTGCAGGAGCACCGTTAGGAGCTGGAAAGAAATAGTGAATACAAACATCATAGCATCATAGGGGTACATTACCTTCAGAGAGAGTATTAGCATTGACTGGACCTGACTCACTGCTGGTACCACTAAGCATAGCAGCCACTCTCACAACACAACTATCACCAGGATAAAGTGAAGAGATATTGTGGCTAGTGGCACCTCCATTAGAGACTGGTTGTGTGCCTGAAAATGTTTGTACATTATCACACAATCGCATGCAGCTTATTGTGACAGAGTAACTGTCGGGAGTATAAAATTGAGGAGCTGTCCATGACACCAGGATGGAGGTAGTTGCAGGAGCAAGTGTGATACCAGTAGGTAGTATACCTAAAAAAGCACATGATAATTATTATCAGTAACTCATTAGCTCACTCAATGTAATCATTTCTGTGTTACTGTGAGCACTGGGCAGCACAGGAGCTCCCTCTGGTCCAAATGCTACTACAAAGATCGAGTATGTCTGTTCAAACACCAGTCCAGTCAGTGTCAGCTCAGTGAAGGTAGTAGTGCTAGAACCATTGGACCCAGTAGCTGACTGGTAGAACACCTCATGACCACCTAGTGTTGGTCCTGTTGATGGAGCAGTCCATGAGACAGCAACATTAGTATTAGCAGTCCTGCTCACAGTGACATCAGTGGGAGTACCTGCAACTGATGAGAGGGAAGAAGGAGTGATTCACTCACTTATAATCACTCACCAGTTACTGTGACAGTAGAGGATCCTGAGCCCTTTGTATCAAAGTTGTAATTGCTAGTAGAAATACCAGTACGTCCCTCAACAGTCACAGTACAAGTATATGTTGCTCCTGCTCTTGGTTGAGAGTCTAGATTCACAGTGACACGACTCATGTCTGGATGTGTACTATTGATATATCGTGACCTGATCACCTCACGAGTTATTTGTGGATTAGGTCCTCTTATACATGGTTTCGCGACAGAGGCGAGATGGAATGTTCGCGCTGAATATAATGAGAAAAACGCGCTATGACGAGGTGACCGCCTACTGGTGGGCAGGGTCCACGGATGAAATTCGCGAACGTATGCGAAGCTGACAGTAGATCAGTATATTACCGCGAAATTAATCCGTGGACCCTGTCCACCAGTAGGCGGTCACCTCGTCATAGCGCGTTTTTCTCATTATATTCAGCGCGAACATTCCATCACGCCTCCGTCGCGAAACCATGTATAAAGAACAACTCTACACTATCACGAGTACATACGATTCTTGATGGTGGTCCAAATGAGACAGTGAAAGACAACGAGATTGCATTGTTAGGATCAGCATCTCTTGATGAGAGTATGGAGAGTGTCATGGTGGAGTCCACTGAGGGACCAGCTACACAACGAAATGAAGGTAGACAAATTCTAATGAAATACCAATACGAAAGGAATGATGTGAATTGTTTCATTCTGCGCAGTCATACTGAACTTACTATATCCATTAAACAATGTGTCAGTATACATTACCCAGTAGTGGGTATTGATATCCAGGTTAGAGATAGTAGTGTTGCACTTCAAGAATCCCTGGAAATTGGTCATGTTGTCATCTACTATCACTCCAATTTGGTTAGTACATTTCAGCTGTTGGAATGGTATGTTGTTAGTGTTACTGGGTTCACTAGTGGGGACTACAGTGAAGTCATCAGGTCCATTTCCAGTAGAGTAGAACATGTCTCCAATGTTGCTGCCCATACCAGCATTGCTTACACTATTAACCTGACACCACAGACCATGTTGAAATACTTGAGTCGTACTGAACAGTGTCCATGGTGTGACAAATCGTCCACCAACCTGTGATCTAAACTCTGAAACAACAGAAATCGTTTCAACATGCCTATTCTATATACCATGCATTGTACAGTACCTCCAGGAGTGGCGTCTAGATTAGGGAATAGACCAGTCTTGTCCGTTCCAGGGATCAATCCGTTCGTACTAGACAGCGTATTGCAGCCACCCTGGGCCGTTACGGTGTACGTACATGTACACACGAACAGAAAGGCGCTCAGCCTCATGATAGGTAGTCAGGCGTGGCCTGCCTAATCGCATACTGTATATAGTCAGGGGACACTAGTATACCTGAGTCGTCGCGCTGGAATGTAGCGGTTACAATTATTTTAGGAAGTGGTTAACGTAGTATCAACAGCTGTAGCTGTAACAGCTGTAGTATTAACAGCTATATTCATCATTCTATCACTATTGCCATTATTATTTATCTTATATCAGCTGAAAAAAAAAAAAAAAAAAAAAAAAAAAAACAGATATAGCTGTAGTGTTACGTAATTATTACGTTTTAAATTAGATTCATAACTGATACTGCAATCTGATTGGGTCGCAGCTATAGCTGCGACGGGCACAAGTCGTGTATACTAGTGTCCCCTGACTATATACAGTATGCGATTAGGCAGGCCACGCCTGACTACATGATAGGCTGATAGCTAGCAATGGTGAATAAGGAATACGCATAGGATGTTGGAGAAACATCCTGTTATGAGTCCACAAACCTATGAATACAACTATTGAGCTAAATTGTATTGATTTTTAGGGACATGAACATATCAATGCTGGACAATGCAAAACTTCGTCCTATAGAAGAGTTTCACAGTTCTTCTGCAATATGTTCAGGAAGACTCTTGTCCTGAGTCAAACAATTGAAACAAGATCTCATATAGAGAGCTGACAAGTCGGTATACATACAAATGTACTGCATCTATAGAAATGTTTTGTTTTCATTATACTGGTTGTGTGCAGTACTAAACATCAACAATACCATTTGTTTGAATAAGCTAAATCTACCACTCTCTCACAAGCATAGGTCTCCACATGTATTGCAGCTGTGAGGTGAGTAGATATGTATCTCTCTACCTCCTGCACTCTTCCTGGAGAGTAGTGGAACTGGAGATGGTAACTCTTAGTCTTTAGCTTTATCTGTGTCTCCGCACAACGTAGTTTGCCATAGTTTATCAATTTTTTAATGACAATGTGACATGAGTGGTCATACCAGTAACATGCAGAGCTAACACTAGGCTACAAACCATTATGATAATTAATATTAAGGAAAAAAACAGAACAAGAACAGGCCTTTTAAATGTTGTGACCAAAGTTTATATTTCCAAAGGTATTAAGTTTTCCACATTTTTACTTCAAGTACAGATGTATAGATGCTTCGTAACCAATAGTGTGAGGCACTGGAACACTGATTCTCATTGGATCATAACAGTCTATGGCATAACATAACAGCCTGCACAGTCTATGGGTTGCAAGTGAAAAACGAGCTCACAAAATGAAAGATTCTTATTTTTCTGCCCATTCTTTATCAGAAAAATGAAAGAAAGCTTAAGAAGCTTTTGCCTTTGACCTAGAGTGCAACTTAACAACAAATGGTTTTCATAACTGGCAGACCAATCCTTTGCACTCATTTGCAGAAAGTTTGCTGATGAGGATCCCACACCAGTGATGCATATTCCACCAAAGGTCTCACCACAGTTGTATGATGTTTTATTGCACTTCTCTTGTAAAGCATTGATATCTTGCTGCAAATGAGCAAATCATGTTGAGATCGATACAAAATATCATCAGCAAACAGACTGAGAGAACAATTCAGTGACTTTACATCAGCAATGTCATTAATGTAGATCAGAGTAAAGAAGGGCCGAGAACAGAGCCCTGAGCTGACAGACACTCCTACCCTCCTTCTCTGTCACATCCCACACCTATAATGATGTAGTGTTAGCAAGCTTGATCGAGATGATGCTCACAGACTCCAATACAAGTGGTGCCTATGTATCAGTTCCAAAACTGGTCAAGGTGTATATGAGTATCTACAAGTTAAACTATATCAAAGTGAGAGAGAGAGACAACATGTCTGGAAAGATAATCGCACTTAACTGTATTGTCGACTATTTTACGAGTGCGCCCTTATATTACAGCCTTCTGCAAGTATACATACAAATTCAAGATCTTTGACTGCACTGTATCAATCATATTACTAACAGACTTATTTTATGGAAGTAATTCACTCAATTAATTGATGTTGATAAATTCTGAGCAGAATAAGATTTCCCATGTGCAATGAGTCATCTAGATTTTATGCACAACTAACTCAAGTATAACCAGGGTACTCAACATTCAGCTCAAGGTACACAATATCATATCATTTGCATTGGTATTGTAATAGCTGAAACTGAAAGTTGTTGTAAGAGTTACTAATAACAAGCTAGTCATGATTTTAGTCACTATTATTAAAATAATAACAAACTAAAATAACATTACCTGAGACTCAATTTAACTAAAGCTATACATACAATAGACAATGTAAATATGATGGTTTTTATAATGGAATCGGCTGAGCAAGACATTCTTCAATTGATTGTGACAACATGTAATCATGACCTTCACATGTCCACTATTTCATTTGAGAGCACACTTCTGTAAACAGCAGCACAGTTCACTAAAATTAATTTTCCCGAATTTTCTTGTAGAAAGTGATCAAGAAACTGTTAATAGACTGTTTTACATCAAAAATTGCTTAAACTAAACCTCCCCATGAAAAGCTAGCTATAGAGTAGTAGAAAGGTGATACAGCAGACAGTGCAGCAGACACTTGTATCATAATTTGTCTATAAAAGTTTATTATCAATGCTGACAATTAACTCATTACTATTAAAACACTAATAAGCAATCAAAACCTAGTGAGCAGTGCTTATCCTATAGCAGCTAAATAGGCAGACCGATAAGTATACTGAGAGTGGGCTGACTCAACACCTGACATGAATTGTGAATATAATCCTCATACATGTACTCCTCATCATGCGGCTGCCGCAGCCAAGAAAGCATCACTAGAGAAGAGTCATCATCAGCAGACTATACAGTGCATTAGGAAGAATAGTAGAATTATGTATAGAGCAACATGAGATATTGCAATTTCTTATACACAGAAGAGACTGAATTATTAAATTTGTCTAAGAAAGTTTATTTTATACATGATCAAGTTGGGATCATGTTAGTAAAAAAATTAGGGGAAATGCACAACTAGCTGCACTAAGAAATTTATTTGAGTTTATAGTACATTAACTGCCTCATAAGTCTGTTGTGTCTCATTGGTTGATGGTATCTGATGAGCCATGCCATATGCTGTATTATCCTTCATCTCAACATCGTCACCATCCCTACAAGCATAGAGTGAACACAGTATACACTGAGTGTGTACAACACTTACTTGGTCAGTAATTCAGGCTGGTCATATACTGCATGATCTCTATCACTGTTCAATGGAGGAGTCCTTAAAAAAAGTTGTGGCAGTAAAGCTAGCAACATCATATCAAAATTACTTTTTGAGATCAGATGACTGTCTAGTTCTCATTAATATACAACCAATCACTAACACAAGGTTACCAATCAGTGATACAATCATTATCCCTGATACTACACCCAGTCCAGCAGAGTAACCCAGTGATGATGAAGAACAAACTGGACATTGTGACAAACAAGATGATGGAGATGATGATGGTAGATTAGTGAACAACACTGCTGAGGATGATTGTGAACTAAAACAATCCCTTGGTACTGAAAATAAACATTATAGGTAGTAATTCATGACCACATGACATATCACCTGTAACTGTCATTGAATCACTTGTACTGTTGAATGTCTGTCCACTAACAGTGAGTGATACACTGACACTGAACTGGTACTGCTGTCCTTCCTGCAGTCCTGACACCACTCCAGAGGAGGCACTTGCTGGGAAGGTTTGTGATTGGCTATTACCACAAATGTTTATATAATGCACAGTGTAGTGGTCCACAACTGATATAATTAGAGGAGACCAACTAACTCTAACTGCTGTGCAACTGATAGGATTGACTGATTGTATACTGAGAGGAGCTGTGTACAGAATTTTAATGAAGATAATTCATGGTCGGACCACAAACACTCACGCGTAGTTGATGCAATGTCTGAAACAGCTTCTCCTGGTCCTATGATAGTGTATGCTCTGACACTGTATTCAACAGTAGTGTTGGGAGGGAGGTCCCTCAGTGTGAGCTGTGTGGCTGATGTGTTGGTGTAGTTCAATACTCCAGTGCTGTTGTGGGTGACCTGATACATTGTGATGACACCATTAGGTTCTGAGGGAGCAGTCCATGAGATTGAGAGCTGGATCACTCCTGGAGTGGCTGATAAATCTGACACTGGACCAGGAACTGCCACATGTACAGGAACACACACTAACAATGCAACTATTATGATCTGTTCATTACTCACTATCCTGCAGTGTCTCCACAGTGAGAGCTATACTGTATAGTCCAGTCCCTCCAGCATTGACTGCTGCCACTTGCACAGAGTAGTTGGTGAATGGAGTCAGTCCAGTCAACATGTGAGTTGTGAAAGTAGTGTTCACAATGGAGGTGCCATTGCTGTAGCGCAGTCTGTATCCAGTGATGGGTCCTCTCTGGTTTGAGCAGGGAACTATTCCCCAAAATACAGAGAATGACCTGCTCTGTATTGATATTGGTAAGACAGCTGAAGGAGCACCATTAGGAGCTGGAAAGAAATAGTAAATGTAAACATCATAGCATCCTAACATCATCGGAGTACATTACCTTCAGAGAGAGTATTAGCATTGATTGGACTTGACTCACTGCTGGTACCACTAAGCATAGCAGCCACTCTTACAGTACAATTATTACCAGCATTAAGTGAAGAGATAGTGTGGCTAGTGGCACCTCCATCAGAGACTGGTTGTAAGCCTGATATTGTTGGTACATTATCACACAATCGCATGCAGCTTATTGTGACAGAGTAACTGTCAGGAGTATAAAATTGAGGAGCTGTCCATGACACCAGGATAGAGGTAGTTGCAGGAGCAAGTGTGATACCAGTAGGTAGTATACCTAAAGAAAGCACATGATTATTATTATTGTCAGTAACTCATTATCTCACTCAAAGTAATCATTTCTGTGTTACTGCGAGCACTGGGCAGCACAGGAGCTCCCTCTGGTCCAAATGCTACTACAAAGATGGATTATGTCTGTTCCAACATCAGTCCAGTCAGTGTCAGCTCAGTGGTGGTAGTAGTGCTAGAACCATTGCTCCCAGCTGATGACTGGTAGAACACCTCATAGCCACCTAGTGCTGGTCCTGTTGATGGGGCAGTCCAGGAGACCCTAACACTAGTGGCAGCAGTCCTGGTCACAGTGACATCAGTGGGAGTACCTGCAACTGATGGGAGGGAAGAAGGAGTGATTCACTCACTTATAATCACTCACCAGTCACTGTGACAGTAGAGGATCCTGAACCCATTTGGACAAAGTTATAACCACCACTAAGGATATTAGTACGTCCTTCAACAAATACAGTACAAGTGAATGTTGCTCCTACTCTTGGTTGAGGGTCTGGTCTAACTGTGACACGAGTCATGTCTGGTTGTGTATCATTGATATAACGTGACCTGATCACCTCACGAGTTAATAGTGGGTTAGGATCTCTTGCACTAAGAAATAGACTGCTATTATGAGTACATGTAATTCTTGATGGTGGTCCGAATGAGACAGTGAAGGAGAGTGAGAAGGTAATGTTGGGATCAGCATCTCTTGATGAGAGTATGGAGAGTGTCATGGTGGGGTCTACTGTGGGACCAGCTACACAAATAAACATTGTTGTGATAAAAATTGATTATGACACATGGTAACTTACAAGTTGAATAACTATTGAACACAGCATCTGAATACACTACCCAGTAGTGAGTATCAATGTTCAAGTTAGGGATAGTAGTGTTACACTTCACAATACCCTGGTTGCTGGTCACGTCACCAACCAGTACTATTATTCCAGTTTGGTCAGTACAATCAAGTTGCTGGAATGGCACACTACTGGTAGGAGTGGTTGGGGCTACAGTGAAGCCATCAGGTCCATTTCCAGTAGGGTAGAACATGTCTCCAATGTTGCTTCCCATACCAGCAGTATTCATACTATTAACCTGACACCACAGACCGTTCTCACGTATCTGGGTCGCACTGAACAGTGACCATGGTGAGGCAAACCGAATACCAACTTGTGATCTAAGCACTGCATGATCAAGCAAGCAACAAATAGTTATAGTTTATCACAAAATACAATACAGTACCTCCTGGAGCATCGGCTCGTAAATTGGGGATCAAATTAGTCTTGCCTGAAGCAGCTAACAAGCCGTTAGAAGAAGACAGCGTATTGCAGCCCTGGGCGGTCACGGTGTACGTACATGTACACACGAGCAGCAAAGCGCTCAGCATAGCTAGATAGTGGGTCAGTTTCATGGTGCACTATCTATGTCGGCACCGTCAGCACTGAAGCAGATCACTGCCAGGGTGGTCGCCCTAAAAGCCTAGATGCTATTAAGGTTGGCGCTTCACCGGAAGCAGGATGTAATTAATAATAAGTATTATTATTCATACTTTAAGCCTGCTACCTTTCTTTTTTTCTACAGTTATGGAGTTCTTGTGTGTGTTGCACAGTCACCTAGTGGTCTCCTCTTATTATTCCAAGTTTGAGTTCTGTTGCATAAACAGCATTAGCGGGAAGGACAAGCGTTAGGTACACTATGTGCGACAGCGGCACAAGACAGACGAGAATAAACACTACAGACACTCTTGCCTTCTTGTGCTTCACATGCATTTGCATGGTTTTTTTCCCGAAATAAAGCCTGGTTTCTTAAATAATTTTTTAGTCAGTTCTGCCACTCACGTGTCGATATGCAGCTATTATATGAGCCTATAATTACACGGAAGATTATAGCTTACTTCGTTAAAATCAATGCAAATGTCTATGGCCCGATGTCTATGGCCCGATGTCTGGCCCGATGGACTCAATCCAGCTGGCAACAGCAGCCTGCGTCAAGGAACAGAGTCTACCTAAAATTGTCCTCATTAGCCGCCATGATTGAGAGCGCGCGCAGCAAAATTTGTATTACGACTATACTTAGTCTAGCAGCTAACCCTCCCGCCTACTGATAAGCGGGAGGGTTAGCTGCTAGACTAGACTATACTGGGCATAGCCGATTGACAATCGATATCTATGAAGGTCTTCCAATACTACTGACCTCCAGCTGGACTTAGATTCTCTTTCCCTTTGGAATCTCGCAAACAACATTGCTTTTAACCCTTTAATTACTAAATTATCTTGCTGAAATTTTAACCTCGTAAATGCTGACCACTTCTCTTGTGAATATCTCGTGTGTCTTTTGTGCTACTGGTCTCAAATTTGCGTCCTTTTACACCAGTGAGTAGCCGCAATTGCCTACACTCAAGTCAGTCGATATGCCCCTCCCACTTCGAAAGTGAAGCCGATAGAGTGCAACGACCTCGTCAAATTTTGCTCAAAGTTAGTGCTTTGGGGCTGGATACTGAAAAGTACACACAACTAGCAGTGGTTTTGGTGAGTGCAAAATGTAGTCCAGATAATAGAGAATGCACGAAAATGTGTTTCCGAGCACCCTGAAGCCATAAAATGTCCGAATTTTCTTGGCAGCCATTTTGTTTTTCTTAAAATGTTGTGAAATTTGCACTGAAGCCATAGAAATGCCGAAGCCAATACGTTTAGCGCATGGGGCGCGCCGAAAACCGGTCAATTTTTTGAGGTTATTTGTATTCTTCAATTTGGCTCAATTTTGGGATATTTTAGCACTTTTTCATAAAGTTATGGTGTCTGAAGTATGTATGTCGCCAAAAGGCGACAATAGGGGTTAAAGGGTTAATGCAGCCAAAAGTGCTCTGTTGAGTTTTCCTCACGGGTCAGTTATTTCTCCTCATTTCGCTAGTGGAGTTGAGATCTCGATTGTTTCCTCAACTCGTGATTTGGGTGTTGTAATCTCTGATACCCTTTCATGGACTGGACTGCATTGCATCCAAAGATGTTAGGTTTGCTCCGTCAGAGCTTTAGCAATATACGCTCCCTGTCTCAGTGAAGAAGTCTCTATACCTCTCTCTTTTGAGGTCTCATCTCATGTATTGCTCTAGCTGTGATTTGGCGACCACACCTTCGCAAAGATGTTTTGGTTCTAGAGAAGATCCAGAGAAGAGCTACAAAATTCATATTAAACGACTATAGTTCAGACTACAAACAGCGACTTATTTCACTTCATCTCCTCCCATTGTCTATGGTAATGGAACTAAATGACGTTATATTTCTTCATACTCCATCGTCTGCGTTCAACATCCTTGACTCTTCTCGCACAACACGTTCTTCTACCAGTTACAAACTTAGTCACTCTTATTCCTTCTCCACTCTTTCTTCCCATTTCTACTTTGCAAGACTTCCTTGTGTTTGGAACAGTCTTCCTTCTATTGATCCACTCAACCTTATATCGAATCACAGTCATGCATCTCTCTAGAGTGGAGGAGGAATAAGAGTGACTAAGTTTATAACTGCTAGAAGAACGTGTTGTGCGAGAAGAGTCAAGAATGTTGTACGCAGACGATGGAGTACGAAGAGATTTGAGGAAATAATTATAACGTCATTTACCATAGACAATGGGAGGAGATGAAGTGAAATAAGTCGCTGTTTGTAGTCTGAACTAGTGTCGTTTAATATGAATTTTGTAGCTCTTCAATATTAGTCTTGACAACTATACACTATAATACATATGACTAACTCTTAGCAATCAATACACACTCTATTTGTGAGCAGTACTATCCTATGGCAGTCAAATTGGTCACCTCATACAGACCAATCATGAGAGTGGTCCGTCTCAAGGACTGAAGCGAATATAAACCTTGTTATCCTATAGTCATAGATCTTGAAACAAACAAATAATTATTAGTACATGACATGACACAGCCAAAGAAACATCATTATAGAGAAGAGTCATCATCAGTAGACAATACAAGTAATTCTAAAGAGTAAAAGATGCAATTTTTCTTGTAAGTAGCAAATTAAAAAGTATAAAGACACAGAAGAGATTCATTGTCTAAGAGAGTTTGAAATAACATGAATTAAGTTGGGATCATGTATGGTTGTATAAAAATTGTAAGTAATGCACAGCTAACTGACTGCACTGACAAATGTTATGTTTTGAAATAATTTTACAGTACATTGACAGCTTCATAGTGTGTCTCATTGGTTGATGGTATCTGATGAGCTGTGCCATATGCTGTATTATCTGTCATCTCAACATCATCACCATCCCTACAAGCATAGAGTGAACACAGTATACACTGAGTGTGTACAACACTTACTTGGTCAGTAATTCAGGCTGGTCATACACTGGTTGGTCTCTACTACTGCTTGATGGAAGAGTCCTTTATAGTAAAAATTGTTAGTATTTAAAGTTTTAAATCTTACTTTTTGAGATCAAATGAGCGTCTTCTTCTCATTAATATACAACCAATCACTAACACAAGGTTACCAATCAGTGATACAATCATTATCACTGATACTACACCCAGTCCAGCAATGAAACCGAAACAAGATGTGGAAGTGATCGGAGTTAAAGATGGACATGATGTTGGGAAAGACAGTGTTGAGGATGGAGGTGATAGTGGTGTTGTTGATAATGTTGTCATTGATACTGGGATCATTAATACTGGTGGATCTGAATAGAAATGAATTGTTGAGTTATGTCAAAAACTGATTTGCTTCCATCTCAACACTGTAGGGCAATCTTCATCATGAGGTTTACTTTACTTTGATTCCTGCACAGATGCTTTATCACGACTATCCTCGGAAACACTAACTAGCCTTTCTGCTACACCTTTGCACAATTCCTTTATGTGCACATAGGACGTTGGAGAAACATCCGGTTAGGAGTCTGCACAAAGTAACATGCAAGGTACACAACAGCTCTAGGTAAACAGTATCAAAATAATAATTTGCGTTGGTGTTGTAATAATTATACTAAAAGTTTTTGTAAGAGTTACCAATAACAAGCCAATTACGATTTTAGTCACTATTATTAAAATAATAACAAACTAAAATAATATTACCTGAGACACAATTTAACTAAAGCTACATGTAATAGACAATATAAATGCGATGGTTTTTATTATGGAATTGGCTGAGCAAGACATTCTTCGGTTGATATCGACAAATGTAATCATGACCTTCACATGTCCACTATTTCATTTGAGAGGACACTTCTGTAAAAAGCAGCACAATTCACTAGAAGTATTTCCTGAATCTTCTTGTAGATAGTACTTGAGAAGCTGTAACTAGACTGTTTTACATCAAAAATCGCTGAAACTAAAACTCCCCATGAAAAGCTAGCTATAGAGTATTAGAAAGGTGATACAGCAGACATTGCAGCGGACATTTGTATCATATTTATCTATAAAAGTTTATTTTATTAATGCTGACAATTAATATTAAAACACTAATAAGCAATCAAAACCCACTCAATTAGTGAGCAGTGCTTATCCTACAGCAGTTAAATAGGCAGACCGACAAGTATACTGAGAGCGGGCTGACTCAACACCTGAAGTAAAGTGAATATAATCCTCATACTCCTGATCATGCCGCAGCCAAGAAAGCATCTCTAGAGAAGAGTCATCATCAGCAGATTATACAATGCATTGGGAAGATTAGTAGAATTGATATGTATCATGAGATATTGCAATTTCTCATGATCATACATAGAAGAGACTCGATTATTTTGTCTAAGAAAGTTTATTTTAAGCTTGATCAAGTGAACGTCATTAATTTTCAAATAAAAATTTGGAGAAATGCACAACTATATAACTGTAACAAAATGAATTTATAGTACATTAACAGCCTCATAAGTCTGCTGTGTCTCATTGGTTGATGGTATCTGATGAGCTGTGCCATATGCTGCATTATCCTTCATCTCAACATCATCACCATCCCTACAAGCATAGAGTGAACACAGTATACACTGAGTGTGTACAACACTTACTTGGTCAGTAATTCAGGCTGGTCATACACTGCATGGTCTCTACCACTGTCTGATGAAGGAATCCTTTAGAAATATTTGTGGGAGTAAATCTAGCAATATCCATATCAGACTCACTTTTTAAGATCGAATGACTTTCTTGTCCTCATTAATAACAGTATACAACCAATCACTAACACAAGGTTACCAATCAGTGATACAATCAGTAACACTGATACTACACCCAGTCCAGCAGAGTAACCCAGTGATGATGAAGAAGATGACAAACAAGATGATGGACATGATGTTGGAGATGATGATGGTAGATTAGTAAACAACACTATTGAAGATGATTGTGAAGTAAAACACTCTCTTGGTACTGAAAAGATAGCATTACGTGAAGTGATTATCACACGCATTCAGGGTATCACCTGTAACTGTCATTGAATCACTTGTACTGTTGAATGTCTGTCCACTAACAGTGAGTGATACACTGACACTGAACTGGTACTGCTGTCCTTCCTGCAGTCCTGATACCACTCCAGAGGAGGCACTTGCTGGGAAGGTTTGTGATTGACTATTACCACAAATATTTATATAATGCACAGTGTAGTGGTCCACAACTGATACACTGAGAGGAGACCAACTAACTCTAACTGCTGTGCAACTGATAGGATTGACTGATTCTATACTGAGAGGGGCTGTGTACAGAATTTCAATAAAGATAATTCATGGTCGGAGCACAAACACTCACGAATATCTGTAGTTGATGCAATGTCTGAAACAACTTTTCCTGGTCCTATGATAGTGTATGCTCTGACACTATATTCAACAGTAGTGTTGGGAGGGAGGTCCCTCAGTGTGAGCTGTGTGGCTGATGTGTTGGTGTAGTTCAATACTCCAGTGCTGTTGTGGGTGACCGAATACATTGTGATGACACCATTAGGTTCTGAGGGAGCAGTCCATGAGATTGTGAGCTGGAGCACTCCTGGAGTGGCTGACAGATCAGACACTGGACCAGGAACTGCCACATGTACAGGAACACACACTAACAATGCAACTATTATGATCTGTTCATTACTCACTATCCTGCAGTGTCTCCACAGTGAGAGCTGTACTGTATGGTCCAGTCCCTCCAGCATTGACTGCTGCCACTTGCACAGAGTAGCTGGTGAATGGAGTCAGTCCAGTCAAAATGTGAGTTGTGTCAGTAGTGTTCACAATGGAGGTGCCATTGCTGTAGCGCAGTCTGTATCCAGTGATGGGTCCTCTCTGGTTTGGGCAGGGTAGTCGTACCCAATCTACAAAGAATGACCTGCTCTCCACAAATAATTGTAAGGGAGCTGCAGGAGCACCATTAGGAGCTGGAAAGAAATAGTGAATACAAACATCATAGCATCATAGGGGTACATTACCTTCAGAGAGAGTATTAACATTGACTGGACCTGACTCACTGCTGGTACCGCTAAGCATAGCAGCCACTCTCACAACACAACTATTACCAGGATCAAGTGAAGTGATAGTGTGGCTAGTGGCACCTCCATTAGAGACTGGTTGTGTGGCTGAAAATGTCTGTACATTATTATCACACAATAGCATGCAGCTTATTGTGACAGAGTAACTGTCAGGAGTATAAAATTGAGGAGCTGTCCATGACACCAGGATGGAGGTAGTTGCAGGAGCAAGTGTGATACCAGTAGGTAGTATACCTAAAGAAAGCACATGATTATTATTATTGTCAGTAACTCATTATCTCACTCAAAGTAATCATTTCTGTGTTACTGCGAGCACTGGGCAGCACAGGAGCTCCCTCTGGTCCAAATGCTACTACAAAGATGGAGTATGTCTGTTCCAACACCAGTCCAGTCAGTGTCAGCTCAGTGGTGGTAGTAGTGCTAGAACCATTGCTCCCAGCATCTGACTGGTAGAACACCTCATAGCCACCTAGTGCTGGTCCTGTTGATGGGGCAGTCCAGGAGACCCTAACACTAGTGGCAGCAGTCCTGCTCACAGTGACAGCAGTGGGAGTACCTGCAACTGATGAGAGGGAAGAAGGAGTGATTCACTCACTTATAATCATTCACCAGTTACTGTGACAGTAGAGGATCCTGAGCCCTTTGGATCAAAGTTATAACCACCAAAAGCAATATTATAGTACGTCCCTCAACAGTCACTGTACAAGTATATGTTGCTCCTACTCTTGGTTGAGAGTCTAGATTCACTGTGACATGACTCATGTCTGGATGTGTACTATTAATATATCGTGACCTGATCACCTCACGAGTAAATAGTGGATCAGGATCTCTTCTATTGATCAACTGTACACCATCACGAGTACACGTGATTCTTGATGGTGGTCCAAATGAGACAGTGAAAGACAATGAGATTGTAATGTTAGAATCAGCATCTCTTGATGAGAGTATGGAGAGTGTCATGGTGGAGTCCACAGAGGGACCAGCTACACAATGAAATGAAAGTAGATAAATTCTAATGAAAAATCAATGTAAGCATTCTACAATGATTGTAGTCATGTATACTACTGAACTTACTATATCCATTAAACAATGTGTCAGTATACATTACCCAGTAGTGGGTATTGATATTCAGGTTGGAGATAGTAGTGTTGCACTTCAAGAATCCCTGGAAATTGGTCGTGTCACCATCCACTATCACTCCAATTTGGTCAGTACATTTCAGTTGTTGGAATGGTATGTTGTTAGTGTTACTGGGTTCACTAGTGGGGACTACAGTGAAGTCATCAGGTCCATTTCCAGTAGAGTAGAACATGTCTCCAATGTTGCTGCCGATACCACCATTGCTTGCACTATTAACCTGACACCACAGACCATTCTGAAATACTTGAGTCGTACTGAACAGTGACCATGGTGAGACAAACCGTCCACCAACCTGTGCTCTAAACACTGAAACAACAGAAAGGGTTTGAACATGCGTAGTATACATTGTACAGTACCTCCTTGATTGGCTCGTACATTAGGGAACAAGAAAATAAAAAGATTTCTATCGAAATCAAAAGGATGTAGGGTTGTGAAATCTACCACTGGTCCACAATGTAATCTAACAAGGAACAAGCATGGAATGGTAACACGATTGACTTGCTAACAGACCATAGATCCCTACATCAGTGGCTGCTGTGGTTGGCTATAGCTAGTTCAGCTTGTTGCTGTTGACTGACACCTGACGTGCATTCAGCTTGTGACAGCTTATGTACAGCCACTGATGTAGGGATCTATGGTCTGTTAGCAAGTCAATCGTGTTACCATTCCATGCTTGTTCCTTGTTAGATTACATTGTGGACCAGTGGTAGATTTCACAACCCTACATCCTTTTGATTTCGATAGAAATCTTTTTATTTTCTTGTTTGTGTCCTTTTTCATTTTCAGTGAAGTGCAGTTCAATATCATCCATGTACTGAGTCGTCTTTGTCATGGTTTCCACCATTGGTTTAGTTATTCTGTTGTTGATGGCTTTTCTCTATTATTAACAATTTTGAACTTGTAGCTAAAAATAATTGTTATGTGGTACATATCAGCTCGCCTACGCATTCATGCATACGAGCCCCGCCCACACTTATTTGTAGACCTGTACGCCGGTTATAATTATCTGGCAAGCGCAGAATGGCGATCCTACACGAGCTTGCCCTTATTCGAAGACTCCAGACAAATATGTGTTCTCCTAGTCTAGCTTGCTGACCCTCAACGCTCTCTCGCTCGATGGGCGGGGTTACGGGGCGGAGCCCCGAGCGAGATCGCGATGAGGGTCTAGCAAGCTAGACTAGTGTTCTCCATGATCCATACGGCATGGCGATACTCAAGCTAGTGCTTGGTCACGTGCGCTAGCCATTGCTTGGTCACGTGCGCGCGTGTTGCGCAATCACAATAATGGCGTCTAACACTTAGCTGACAATGGATCACGATCGAGAACTCGCGGAATTTATATCGCCGTTTCGCTAAAAACAATGTTCAAAAGGCACCTGCCAGGAGAATTTCACGAATGTTCATGGGTGTTTTGGTCTCGGCACTGCTCGCGTAAAGGCGCTAGGCGAGTTGAAGAAAGAAAGAAGAAGAAGACGAAGATGACGAAAGTCGATTTTCACCGTTTTCAGGTTCGTCACTTTAGCAACAATTTCGAGCAATCTCCTTGCTACTGCAAGATGGGGCAACGCCAGAGAGCAGATCTAAGTGTCTTTGGACGTATAAAATTCATCACCAGGCGAAATATCAGCGTTTGAACGCTAATACATTGTATGTAGCCGCCATCTTGTTTTCTCGTTCAACCCTACATAGGGAGACACTACCGTGTCTCCCTAATACACCAGTCTTGTCCTGTCCAATGATCAATCCGTTCGTACTAGACAGCGTATTGCAGCCATCCTGGGCCGTTGCGGTGTACGTACATGTACATGTACACACGAAAAGAAAGGCGCTCAGCTTCATGATAGCTAGCAATGATGAATAACGAATGCGCATTATACTAGGACGTTGGAGAAACATCCGGTTAGGAGTCTGCACAATACACAAAACCTATGAATACAACTATTGAGCTAAATTGTATTGATTTTTAGGGACATTGTAATGATTATTATAACAGTGTGGTGTCTGAAAAAGAGCTTCTCAGTTCTTCTGCACTATGTCCAGGAGGAAGACTGCAGAAAGACACGAGCAAAGGTGCAAAATTATGAGTTGTCAGTATAACACTGTCACTCAGACACTCACAATCTCCATTGTTGTCATCTTGATACCTCAATCACAATCACAATCTGATCTTGTACTGAGTCAAACAATTGAAACAAGATCTTATATTATAGAGAACAAACAAGTCAGTATACATACTGCGTCTATAGAAATGTTTTGTTTTCATTATACTGATTGTGTGCAGTACTAAACAACAACAATACCGTTTGTTTGAATAAGCTAAATCTAACACTCTCTCACCAGCATAGGTCTCCACATGTATTGCAGCTGTGAGGTGAGTAGCTGTATCTCTCTACCTCCTGCACTCTTCCTGGAGAGTAGTGGAACTGGAGCTGGTAACTCTTAGTCTTTAGCTTTATCTATGTCTCGCCACAACGTAATTTGTCATAGTTCATCAATTTTTAATAACCGACATGCTTGGTTATACCAGTAACATGCAGAGCTAACACTATAGGGTACAACTTTATGATAAAAAATAAAAGAACAGAACAAGAACAGGCATTTTTAAAAGTTGTGATAAAAGTTCATATTTCAAAAGGTATTTAAGTTTTTTTCACAATTTACTGATAAATGCTTCCTGAGTGTGCAGAGACTGATAGCGCAAATTATGATCAGCTTCCTGAGTGGTCAGAATGACACTCCTATCCTCCTTCACTCTCGTACACCTAGCCGCATATCGTCGAGAGACTGGGTCAAGATCATTTGTTGGCTCATATTTTGCCAGTTGAAACTACCACCTATGTACAAGTAGTTCCACATAAAGTAACTCATTGTCCTGAAAAAGTTCTAATGGTTTGATCCTCAGCAGTGATCCTCAGCAGCAGTGATCCTCAGCAGCATTGATCCTCAGCAGCAGTGATCCTCAGCAGCATTGATCCTCAGCAGCAGTGTTCCTCAGCATTGATCCTCAGCAGCAGTGATCATCAGCAGCAGTGATCCTCAGCAGCAGTGATCCTCAGCAGTGATCATCAGCAGTGTTCCTCAGCATTGTTCCTCAGCATTGATCCTCAGCAGTGATCCTCAGCAGCAGTGATTCTCAGCAGCAGTGATCCTCAGCAGTGATCCTCAGCAGTGTTCCTCAGCATTGTTCCTCAGCATTGATCCTCAGCAGTGATCCTCAGCAGCAGTGATCCTCAGCAGCAGTGATCCTCAGCAGCAGTGATCCTCAGCATTGATCCTCAGCAGCAGTGATCCTCAGCAGCAGTTATCATCAGCAGCAGTGATCCTCAGCATTGATCCTCAGCAGCAGTGATCATCAGCAGCAGTGATCCTCAGCAGCAGTGATCATCAGCAGCAGTGATCATCAGCAGTGTTCCTCAGCATTGTTCCTCAGCATTGATCCTCAGCAGTGATCCTCAGCAGCAGTGATTCTCAGCAGCAGTGATCCTCAGCAGTGATCCTCAGCAGTGTTCCTCAGCATTGTTCCTCAGCATTGATCCTCAGCATTGATCCTCAGCAGCAGTGATCCTCAGCAGCAGTGATCATCAGCAGCAGTGATCCTCAGCATTGATCCTCAGCAGCAGTGATCTTCAGCAGCAGTGATCATCAGCAGCAGTGATCCTCAGCATTGATCCTCAGCAGCAGTGATCCTCAGCAGCAGTGATCCTCAGCATTGATCCTCAGCAGCAGTGATCCTCAGCATTGATCCTCAGCAGCAGTGATCCTCAGCAGCAGTGATCATCAGCAGCAGTGATCCTCAGCAGCAGTGATCCTCAGCATTGATCCTCAGCAGCAGTGATCATCAGCAGCAGTGATCCTCAGCAGTGAGAGTATAAACAAGTCCCTTTCCATGCGTATTTTTCAAAACCAATTATTTTCCTACCACTCCTGTGCATCTCATAGTACTCTAATCCTCATTCCTTTCTGTCGCACTGATCAATCTTCTAACATCTTTATGTCACATTCGGGGAGTTTGTAGTTACCCAATTTTTAGAGCAAAATTTCAAACTATGAACTTCTGGACATTTTCCAAAGCCTGAGTGTCAGGTTCCTTATCTTGGTATAAAGGCAAGTGAAATCTAGCAGAATTCGAAGTTGAGAAGGAATAACCATATTGTGCAACCTAGCTTAAAATTGAACCCATTTTGAAATTCTTCATGCTTTGATTATCATTGCTCTGAGGACCCCAAATTATTACGGTATACAAGCCACACTTGCTCGGGATGAGGAGTGTAAGCACCTTTTTCCCGAACCAGTGTTTTATCACCACGTCACTTGATTGAGCTGCAGCTTGTCCTTACATTTGTTGTGTCATGGATCATGTAGCGACAAGTATATGAGTCAGCTGAGACAAGAGCGTCAAACAATTTGAATTTGTATGGTCAAGACAGCTATAATATTCACATTATAACAAGGAAAGTTGCAACATAACAATTAAAAACACTATTATTAAATAACTATAATTAAATAATAATCATAGTATTATTATTCATTGTTTCTAGGACAGCAGGGTATCCATGCTGGCACTTTGTCCTGTGATCGAGTGTCACTGTTCTTCTGTACTATGTTCAGGAAGACTGCAGAGAGACACGAGCAATGGAGTGGAATCATGAGTCGTCAGTATAACACTGTCACTCACCATCCTCCATTGTGGTCATCTTAATGCCCCAATCCACAATCCCAATCTGATCTCGAACTGAGTCCAACAACTGAAACAATTCACTCACAATAAGATCCTCTTTCTCTAAACGATAGGTGCACGAGTCTATAGAGAACAAATAAGTCAGTATACATACTGTAGCTATAACATTTAGACAATGTTTTGCTTGCATTATACATTGTGTACATCTGTACAGTACTGAACAACAACAATAACGTTTCATTTGAACAAGCTAACATTGAATAACAATCTCTCTCTCTCACCAGCATAGGTCTCCACATGTATCGCAGCTGTGAGGTGAGTAGCTATGTATCTCTCTACCTCCTGCACTCTTCCTGGAGAGCAGTGGAACTGCAGCTGGTAGCCCATACCAAACTTAGTCTTTAGCCTCATCTGTGATCCCACACAACGTAGCTTACCATAGTTCATTATACCTGAACAATGAAGGACAAGAGGAGTCATACAGTGTTACAAACAGACACTGACCAATCCGAGTGCAGAGTTGATCAGCTTCCTCCATAGCATGAGTGGTTAGGATGACACTCCTACCCTCCTTCACATTCTCTATCACCTTCCACACCTGGCGTCGAGAGGCTGGGTCAAGACCTGTCGTTGGTTCATCCAGTATCAAAATGTCAGGATTCCCAATGCAAGCCATTGCAACAGACAGGCGCCTACGCATACCACCGGACAGGTTCCGAGACTGGCGCTTACGAGCATCATACAAATTCACCTAATAGAAGAGAGAGAGGGTCAACGCTGTCCTGAAAGATGATTTACAGTTCGTCTCACCTGCTTTAGTGCATTGTTAACCACTTTACGAGTGCGTCCAAATTTAACTCCTTTCAGTCTAGCGTAGAACAGAAGGTGCTCCTCAGCAGTGAGCTCAGGATAGTGTATATCAAACTGAGGACACACTCCCAAGTGATGGTGGATTGCAGCCATCTACAGATGATACAGCAACAATCAAAGCTTTATGAGAGCATTAAACACTCTTTGGCTGTGTATAGCATGTGTGTATGCTATCTCTGAAGCCATGGTAACAGTTATGACTCAGTGAGTATGAATACACGAATTAGGCATCCAAATTATATGCACACATCCAAATATTTTCAAATCATTGATCAGCACAGATCAAGTACTTTAGTTACAGTTGTGAGTTAAGTTACAGTTGTGACTACATGTATTTTAACTAGTGATAAATCACTTTCTCATTCTTGTCAGGAGCGCATAATGAGAGAGCGACGTAATAGAGTAGGAGCGTGAAGCGCCCACGCATTTGATTAAAAATTGGAACTCCAGACATGATGGGACGTGTTACTAAAAGAATAGAACAATCTCGTTATACACGTACACGCGTTCGTACACAAGATGGAAGCCGAAGTGAGTACTCCTCGAAGAACGCTAGTTCAAAAGACTAGTGCCGCTCGCGATCACTCCCAGGCGATCGCCTCGATTGTTGGCCAAGCGCCTAGCTAACCAGCACGATAAGCCTGACAATCAACTCTCGCCGCGGCAAGTTGTTCCTCTTCCTGGTGTAACTTAGTCTGGGGGCCCGCCCCTTTCGCAACGAGGAAAGGGTCTGGTAAAAACTAGGGACACGCACATTATTCCAGAATTTCTTTGGGAATAATAGGTATAATTTCAATAAAAAGAATAATAGGCTGAAAATGCCTAGATGACGTAATTATGACATAGACATGATGCAATAATTACGTAATCGACGTGCTCAGCTAGCTGGCGGTGAACGAGGTGACTGATGTACAGTTTGTACGCTGTGGCAAGAGTATCACAACATCAAAATGACGGCAGAACCAATAACTTCCTCCTCTGTGATTACAACAGATAACTCGGGCCCCTCCTCTACTCTCTAGCTCTAGTAGTATTTCTGTGACGCAGCTGAGTACGTCGTACTCCTCGTGCGCTCACGCCAATTTGTAACATTTAAATCTCTTTGTTTAAGAATAATGGGAGGAAATGTTAAGAATAATAGGGCAAGATGTTAGGAATACAAGAATAGAATAATAGGGAGAAAAAAAAGAATAATGTGCGTGTCCCTAGTAAAAACCGTACACAAAAGTCGTGCGACGGCACCTCATATAGTGCGCCCAATCAGGATGCAGTGCATATCATTAATTACGTAATGACCACGTTTACGTAGGCGTCTTAACATTCAGCTCTGTCCAGCTGCTCATCTATACGCTGTTTGCGTGGGCGCGGTGTCGCATGCGGTTTCTGATTATGTAATACATTGCACAGCCGCTGCACGACTTTTGTGTACGGTTTTTACCAGACCCTTTCCTCGTTGCGAAAGGGGCGGGCCCCCAGACTAGGTGTAACTGGGAACGACCTTGGAACAGCTCCGTTTCTTCGTTCTGGAGCTGGCTTTCTTTGTTTAACTCTTGCCAGTGGCACCTGCAGACGCCATCAGAGAACACGTGGCTAGCTGCTTTACTACTCGGCGTACCCGCTCGATCACGCTTGTACAGTACAACGCAATGAGTGTTCTATTCTTAGTAACACGTCCCATCATGTCTGGAGTTCCAATTTTTAATCAAATGCGTGGGCGCTTCACGCTCCTACTCTATTACGTCGCTCTCTCATTATGCGCTCCTGTTCTTGTCTATTCTTGGGTGACTAATAATGTACTCCTTTAGGCACATAAACAAGTCCAGATACACAACACAATATGATACACAATCATACTCACATCAGTGAGGAGGTCATATCCTGCTATCCTAGCAGTGCCCTTGGTTGGCTCATACAAACCAGTGAGTACCGATATGAGAGTGGTCTTACCAGCACCTGGAGTGAACAGAAAAATAATCATCAAAAACTGCATTTTCATCGTGATTCATTCAACAGTACAGTACTTGGAGACTGAAAAAGGTCGTTCAACACTTACCATTTGGTCCAAGGAGTCCGAAGCATTCATTGCGAGGGATAGAAAGTGAGAGAGAATTCACAGCCACATGGTTGGGCTGACCCCAGGAACCTGGATACTGTAGATAGAAAGGGAATGATCACTGTAAGAGAAGCTATAGTAATATAAGCACCTCCTTCCTCAGCCTGTGTATGACTACAGGATAGCCTTCAGGGAATCCTTCATCATTGAGTCGATCCTCCTCCATCTGCACATCCTCATCAACCTCTTCATCCCCCATCAATAGACTGGTCTACTGGCTGCCTATAGTATTATATTTCACACAACAATATGAATGAAGTGACTGCATATTTCAAGTAAATTTCTAGACTTAGTGTGAGCAATAAATTTAATTACCATTTTTAACACTATCGTTATGGAATAATCACAAAGTACAGGTTGATTGGAGGAATTGAGAGAGAACGTGAAACTGCTGTGGAGGCACCAGAAGAGTAGAGAGATCTGTAACTGTCTCAAACCTTTCTCGATAACATGTCTGATAAATTACTAAGATCATAAGATCAACCCATTCTGGTCTGAAACAAAGATCAAAAGATTAGAAATAAACTCACCTTCATTAACCGGACATTGTTGACCTCATTCTTTTGGTCACCTATCATGGATTCTGAATAAATTATAAATTAAATTAGTAAGTAAGTGCACAAAAGTAAAAAAAGACACAGCACAACAACATAACTGAATATCATCAATCAGCATAGCATTTTGATAAGATGATAACAGACAAACACTTTTCCACGCTATTGATCATACTTGTCACAGCACTCATTGGTGTTCCAGGTGTGCTGTTGAATGTCTGTCTACTAACAGTGAGTGACAAACTGACACTGAACTGGTACTGCTGTCCTTCCTGTATAGTTCTGACACCGCTCCAGAAGAGGCATCCGGTGGAAAAATTACTGTTGCTGAGTCAGCCTGTCTCCTCCTCCTACCATATAATTTGGATGCCAAAATATTACTAACATGTATAGCTGAAGCACTTTCATGCCGCAACCAAGAAGTCAATACATCAACAGGAAAGAGATCCTTTTACAGTTTATTTACCACTATATGAAGGTGATGCTTCTCAAAGATAGACTAAACGACAACTGATATGTAAATAGCAAAAAATAATAAAGAAAGGAGAGATGAGATGCAAAAGAGATGAGGTCTAAGAGTTTTAAAAAGATCATAACTTGGCGAATGCACAACTAACTAACTACAGACATAAAAAGCCTTTTTACAGTTCATTGACAGCCTCATAGTGAGTCTCGTTGCAATTGGTTGATGTTATCTGATGAGCTGTGCCATATGCTGCATTATCTGTCATCTCAACATCATCGCCATCCCTACAAGCATAGAGTGAACACAGTATACACTGAGTGTGTACAACACTTACTTGGTCAGTAATTCAGGCTGGTCATACACTGCATGATCTCTATCACTGTCCAATGGAGGAGTCCTTTACAATAGAAATTGTTAGTAAATAAAGTATCAAATCATGTGTAATCTTACTTTTTGAGATCAAATGAGTGTCTCCTTCTCATTAATATACAACCAATCACTAACACAAGGTTACCAATCAGTGATACAATCAGTAATACTGATACTACACCCAGTCCAGCAGAGTAACCAAGACAAGATGTGCCAGTGATCGGAGTTAAGGGTGGACTTGATGTTGAGAAAGACACTGTTGAGGATGGAGGTGATAGTGGTGTTGTTGATAATGTTGTTGATACTGGGGTCATTGATACTGGTGGATCTGAATATAATAGTAAGTAAGTGCACAAAAGTAAAAAACACAGCACAACAACATAATGAATATCATCAATCAGCGTTTTGATAATCAGATGAAATACAGCAAACACATTTCCACATTATTGATCATACTTGTCATAGCACTCATTGGTGTTCCAGGTGTACTGTTGAATGTCTGTCCACTAACAGAGAGTGATACACTGACACTGAACTGGTACTGCTGTCCTTCCTGCAGTCCTGACACCACTCCAGAGGAGGCACCCGGCGGGAAAATTACTGTTCCTGAGTCAGTCTGTCTTCTCCTCCTACCACTATCCACTCTACTGTAGAGTACAGTGTAGTGATTCACAACAGACAGGTTCACTGGAGTCCAGGAGACATTCACTGCTGTTCTATTGACAGCATCTACTGATACTATACTGATAGAAGCTGAATGAAGAGATTAACATCGACATTATGACGAAGATGATGAGGTTTGCACACTAACGAATATTTATAGTTGATGCTTGATCTGTCACACTCTCTCCTGGTCCTATGATAGTGTATGCTCTGACACTGTATTCGACAGCTGTGTTGGGAGGGAGGTCCCTCAGTGTGAGCTGTGTGGCTGATGTGTTGGTGTAGTTCAATACTCTAGTGCTGTTGTGGGTGACCTGATACATTGTGATGACACCATTAGGTACTGAGGGAGCATTCCATGAGATTGTGAGCTGGACCACTCCTGGAGTGGCTGACAGATCAGACACTGGACCAGGAACTGCCACATGTACAGGAACACACACTAACAATGCAACTATTATGATGATCTGTTCATTACTTACTATCCTGCAGTGTCTCCACAGTGAGAGCTGTACTGTATGGTCCAGTCCCTCCAGCATTGACTGCTGCCACTTGCACAGAGTAGTTGGTGAATGGAGTCAGTCCAGTCAACACATGCTGTCTGCTTCCCTCTCCTGTAGTGTCCACAATGGAGGTGCCATTGCTGTAGCGCAGTCTGTATCCAGTGATGGGTCCTCTCTGGTTTTGGCAGGGTACTGTTCCCCAAATTACAGAGAATGACCTGCTCTGTATCGATGTATGTAAAAGAACTGAAGGCACATCATTAGGAGCTGAAGAAAATGTGAATACAAATGTCATAGCATCATAGGGGTACCATTACCTTCAGAGAGAGTATAAGTATTGACTGGACCTGACTCACTGCTGGTACCACTAAGCATAGCAGCCACTCTAACAGTACAATTATTACCAGGATCAAGTGAAGTGATAGTGTGGCTAGTGGCACCTCCATTAGAGACTGGTTGTGTGCCTGAAAATGTTTGTACATTATCACACAATCGCATGCAGCTTATTGTGACAGAGTAACTGTCAGGAGTATAAAATTGAGGAGCTGTCCATGACACCAGGATGGAGGTAGTTGCAGGAGCAAGTGTGATACCAATAGGTAGTATACCTAAAAAAAGCACATGATAATTATTATCAGTAACTCATTAGCTCACTCAATGTAATCATTTCTGTATTACTGTGAGCACTGGGCAGCACAGGAGCTCCCTCTGGTCCAAATGCTACTACAAAGATGGAGTATGTCTGTTCCAATATCAGTCCAGCCAGTGTCGGCTCAGTGGTGATAGTAGTGCTAGAACCATTGATCCCAGCAGCTGACTGGTAGAACACCTCATAGCCACCTAGTGCTGGTCCTGTTGATGGGGCAGTCCAGGAAACCCTAACACTAGTGGCAGCAGTCCTGCTCACAGTGACAGCAGTGGGAGTACCTGCAACTATTGAGAGAGAAGAAGGAGTGATTCACTCACTTATAATCACTCACCAGTTACTGTGATAGTAGAGGATCCTGTGCCCCTTGTATCAAAGTCATAACCACCACTAGCAATATTAGTACGCCCCTCAACAGTCACAGTACAAGCATATGTTGCTCCTTCTCTTGGTTGAGAGCCTAGATTCACTGTGACACGACTCATGTCTGGATGTGTACTATTGATATATTGTGACCTGATCACCTCACGAGTTAATAGTGGAGTTGGTTCTCTTAAATTGAACAACTGTACACTATCACGAGTACATGTGATTCTAGATGGTGGTCCAAATGAGACAGTGAAAGACAATGAGATTGCAATGTTAGGATCAGCATCTCTTGATGAGAGTATGGAGAGTGTCATGATGGAGTCAACTGAGGGACCAGCTACATAATGAAATGAAGGTAGATAAATAAATAATTCTTATAAACCAATACGAAAGGAATGATGTAAATTGTTGCATTCTGCGTAGTCATGTATACTGAACTTACTATATCCATTAAACAATGTGTCAGTATACATTACCCAGTAGTGGGTATTGATATTCAGGTTGGAGATAGTAGTGTTGCACTTCAAGAATCCCTGGAAATTGGTCATGTTGTCATCTACTATCACTCCAATTTGGTTAGTACATTTCTGTTGTTGGAATGGTATGTTGTTAGTGTTACTGGGTTCACTAGTGGGGACTAAAGTGAAGTCATCTGGTCCATTTCCAGTAGAGTAGAACATGTCTCCAATGTTGCTGCCCATACCACCATTGCTTGCACTATTAACCTGACACCACAGACCATTCTGTAATACTTGAGTTCTAGTGAACAGTGTCCATGGTGCGACAAACCGTCCACCAACCTGTGCTCTGAACACTGAAAAAAAAAACAGAATGAGTTTGAACATGCGTAGTCTAATATAGTATACATGTTCAGTACCTCCAGGAGAGGCTCGTACATTAGGGATTACACCAGACTTGTCCGTTCCTGTGATCAAGCCGTTCGTACTAGACAGCGCATTGCAGCCGCTCTTCTGGGCCGTTACGGTGTACGTACATGTACACACGAACAGAAAGGCGCTCAGCTTCATGATATCGATAGCTAGCAATGTTGAATAACGAATACGGGATGTTGAAGAAACATCAGGTTAGGAGTCTGCACAATACTCAAACCTATGAATTATCATTGCCGATCGGCAATGATATGTAGGGATGACCTCGAACTAAGATGGCGGCTACTCATGTGTGAAAATGAGTTTTCGCACATATCTCTACTGTTATACATTTCTACTGCATTTTAACTATCTATGATGGAATCTGAAGTGCGAGCGCTTGCAGGAAGTCTATGAAAGTCGCCGGGACTGCTTGCTTGACGACGAAAATCAAGCTGGCGACTCTCAGAGAGCCGTTGCAGATCTTCGCTGTTTTAGCGTTTCTCGAGATTCCAGACATCTAGGATTGATCAGACGATTGTTCTGAGCAAGAAAATATCTTTGGCGAAGCTGGCAGACGTTTCTAAAGTGGTAAACTAAAATCGCCGCCCACGCGAATTGTTCATCTTCTTTCTTCTTCTTCTTCTTCTTCTTCTTTCAGTAAGCCTAGCGCTGTCCTGAGTGAACGAATCACTACCAAACCTGCACCATCGCATGTGTATGCATCTGGGGTAGTGCACTTACTTCTTAGATAGGCATCAAACAATACAAGAAACGAATAATCCTTGAAAAACATGGGTTTTGGACCGTTTTGGACAGTTAGAGCGATTCCATTAATTACAAGTAATAAAAACATTTTAACCAAAATGCAAGAGATTTAGGGTTGGTACATTTATCGAAAAAGTATGGAAACAAGATTTTGAGGATTGTAACAATAGCAGTATAATGCTACCTCCCTATTAAATTAACCACAACTATCGAAAGCAGTTAATTTAGGGAAGTAGCATTATACTGCTATTGTTACAATCCTCAAAATCTTGTTTCCATACTTTTTCGATAAATGTACCAACCCTAAATCTCTTGCATTTTGGTTAAAATGTTTTTATTACTTGTTTCTTTTCTTTTTATTTATTAATGACTTAGTTGGCGCTTATGTTAATACAGTGTTACTGTAAAGAGAACAGTACACATGTATTTACTGAATGCGCTGAGTGACTACTGACAAATGCACTTGCATTCGGCTCTGCACTACATGCAACACAGACCATGCAACATTAGCTTAGCTTAAGCTACCTTTCTTAACAAACCTGACAGGCAAATCAGTGAAGATTTGCTCATTGTCTGCAGTGAACACTGCTAGTAGAAGGCTAGCAGCACTCGCGTTCCAAGCCATTTGTACTAAGGTGCGCTTGTATTAGAATTGTTACATACACGGGCGTGCGCGAGTAGGCGTAACCTAGTAACGGAGTTCAAGCAGAAGCATGGAATGGAGTCTGTTATGGACCAAAAATCACTGTTTTTCTGGAATTACTCGCTTCTCCCAATGTTTTAGGCTGAAATAGATGTCAGGTGCACTGATGGTCATAGGTAGCGTTGCTTCTGTGTACGTTTAGTTGCGTTTGGTTCGCTCACTACTGTGCTAGACTCGCTGAAGAATAAGAAGAAGAAAGAAAGAAGAAGATGAACAAACGGGTGACCACGTGAACTCTGGTTTACCACCTTAAACCTGGTTTCTTTTGCTTCTAAAGGTCTCGTTGTAATCGCACAAATCGTGCAAAGAGCTTCGGAACGTTAGATTAGCTTGAAACGCTCGTACGGCGAAGATATGGCAGTGCCGTAGTAGTGCCTCCAGGCGAGACGCCATCTTGTCATGCCCATAGCAACTGACCTTATAGTCTTTATTAGTAGACTCATTGTAAGCGCTTACCTCTCAGGATAGCCCCTAGGTAGTTAAAATACCCCTGATGTCGTCAACAGCCAAGATAAACGTGAATTATTTCGTTAAGCCTAAGTGTAGCCGCCATCTTATTTTCCGCCCAACCCTAAATATGCCACTGCTACCGCGTGGCATAATAACCCTCTTGTCGCTGCTGATCATTGACTCCGCCCACATCAGTTTTGAAACTGAACTCGGTTGTCGCTTTCTCTCTGCTCTGGGCGCTTCAGCGCGCAAGGTAGAGCCTAGAGGTATGAACAAGCAGTATACTATACCCTGGGTAGCACTGATCTGTCTATGCTGACATCATGACCCACGGCAGGCGCGAACCGGACGACGGTGGCTACCCGATCTCAGCCTGGGGCATAGGCTACTAGTTTCTTACACTACCCGGCGTAGGCTATACCCATAGGACCCTGTGCTGTTGACAACTGGACATTGTAACAAGCTAGAAGCCTCTGTGATCGTGATATCAACATCAACATGCAAGCCTGGGACTAGTCTACGGACTAGCCATGGCATCATACACTGAGTTGTTAGTGTTAGTCTTTCTTCATCCATCACAGTGCTAAGAAATATCATGTTGTCAACTCATACTCTCAACCTCTCTAACTAATTGAAACCTTTTCATTATTCTTGTGATTGCCGATAATAACATTCCATGTTCCTTGACTCTCTGTCTAGAGGCTATTAACCTTCTGATCTACTAGACTAGTATCTGCTGCTCACAGAGTTGTAAAAATGAAATAAGAGCTAGCATAGCTAGAATACAGCTAATAAGTTCAAACTGATAGTGATAAAAAAAGTAACAGGAACAAGTAAAGTAAAAAAGTTTTAATAAAAAAAAACTAAAAAGTGTAGGGATGACGCTTGCAAAAGTAAAGGAACAAGATGGGATGATGCTTGCAAAAGTAAAGGAACAAGATGGGATGATGCTTGAAAAAGTAAAGGAACAAGATGGGATGATGCTTGCAAAAGTAAAGGAACAAGATGGGATGACGCTTGCAAAAGTAAAGGAACAAGATGGGATGATGCTTGCAAAAGTGAAGTATGTAAAAGTCCCAAGTATCCCTACATCAGCGGCTTGCTGCGATGGCGTGTAACTGACAAATGCGGAATCCTCTTCCTATACCTTTTACAACCGTCAATTACTTAATCGGACTGTGTGACAGTGTCTTCCAAACCACAGATACCTCTAGTTATTCACAACTGTCAACTACTTCATCGGACTGCGTCCTCCAAACACAGATACCTCTAGTTGTTTACAACCGTCAATTACTTCATCGGACTGCGTCCTCCAAACACAGATACCTCTAGTTGTTTACAACCGTCAATTACTTCATCTGACTGCGTCCTCCTTCAAGCCGCTGATGTAGGGATACTTGGGACTTTTACATACTTCACTTTTGCAAGCATCATCCCATCTTGTTCCTTTACTTTTGCAAGCACCATCCCATCTTGTTCCTTTACTTTTGCAAGCATCATCCCATCTTGTTCCTTTACTTTTTCAAGCATCATCCCATCTTGTTCCTTTACTTTTGCAAGCATCATCCCATCTTGTTCCTTTACTTTTGCAAGCATCATCCCATCTTGTTCCTTTACTTTTGCAAGCGTCATCCCTACACTTTTTAGTTTTTTTTTATTAAAACTTTTTTACTTTACTTTACAATTAACTATTGAGCTAAATTGTAACTTATTGTCATGAACATAATTATCAATGTTGGACAATGCAAAATTTCATCCTATAGTAGTATAAAAGAGTTTCACAGTTCTTCTGCACTATTTTCAGGAAGACTACAATACCGTTTGTTTGAATATGCTAATGCTGAATCTATCACTCTCTCACAAGCATAGGTCTCCACATGCATTGCAGCTGTGAGGTGAGTAGCTATGTATCTCTCTACCTCCTGCACTCTTCCTGGAGAGCAGTGGAACTGGAGCTGGTAACTCTTAGTCTTTAGCTTTATCTGTGTGTCAGCACAACGTAGTTTGTCATAGTTCATCAATTTTAATGACAATGTGACATGAGTGGTTATACCAGTAACATGTAGAGCTAACACTAGGCTACAAACCGTAAGTTAATTGGAAAAGAACTTAAGAAGAACAGGCCTTTTTAAAAGTTATGAATATAGTTCATATTTCAAAAGGCATTATGTTAGTTCCACATTTTTACTGATAGATGCTTCCTGAGTGTGCAGAGGCTGATAGTGCAAAGGTGATCAGCTTCCTGAGTGGTCAGAATGATTCTCCTACCCTCCTTCACTCTCTATCACATCGTACACCTAGCCTCATGTCGTCGAGAGACTGGGTCAATATCTTTCGTTGGCTCATATTTTGCCAGTTCTGAAACTGCCACCTAGGTACAAATAGTTTCACATAAAGAAACTCATTGTCTGGAAAAAGTTCTAATAGTTTATAATTAGTGCACTTTACTAGTGCATTTAACCCAGCCCTTTTAGCCTAGCATAGAACATCCTCAGCAGTGATCTTCAGCAGCAGTGATCCTCAGCAGTGATCATCAGCAGCATTGATCCTCAGCAGTGATCTTCAGCAGCAGTGATCCTCAACAGCAGTGATCCTCACCAGCAGTGATCCTCAGCAGCAGTGATCCTCAGCAGTGATCCCCAGCAGCAGTGATCCTCAGCAGTGATCCTCAGCAGTGATCATCAGCAGCATTGATTCTCAGCAGCAGTGATCCTCAGCAGTGAGAGTATAAACAAGTCCCTTTCCATGCGTATTTTTCAAAACCAATTATTTTCCTACCACTCTTGTGCATCTCATAGTACTCTAATCCTCATTCCTTTCTGTCGCACTGATCAATCTTCTAACATCTTTATGTCACATTCGGGGAGTTTGTAGTTACCAAATTTTTAGAGCAATATGAACTTCTGGACATTTTCCAAAGCCTGAGTGTCAGGTTCCTTATATTGGTATATAGGCAAGTGAAACCTAGCTGAATTCGAAGTTGAGAAGGAATAACCATATGGTGTAACCTAGCTTGAAATTGAACCCATTTTGAAATTCTTCATGCTTTGATTATCATTGCTCTGAGGACCCCAAATTATTTCAGTATACAATCCGCACTTGCTCGGGCTGAGGAGTGTAAGCACCTTCATCCCGAACCAGTGTTGTATCACCACATCACTTGATTGAGCTGCAGCTTGTCCTTACATTTGTTGTGTCATGGATCATGCAGTATGAGTCAGCTGAGACAAGAGCGTCAAACAATTTGAATTTGTGTGGTCAAGGCAGCTATAATATTCACATTATAACAAGGAAAGTTGTAACATAACAATTAAAAACACTATTATTAATACAAAAAATAACTATAATTAAATAATAATCATAGTATTATTATTCATTGTTTCTAGGACAGCAGGGTATCCATGCTGAAACTTTGTCCTGTGATCGAGTGTCACTGTTCTTCTGCACTATGTTCAGGAAGACTGCAGAGAGACATGAGCAATGGAGTGGAATCATGAATTGTCAGTATAATACTGTCACTCACCATCCTCCATTGTGGTCATCTTAATGCCCCAATCCACAATCCCAATCTGGTCTCGGACTGAGTACAAGAACTGAAACAATTCGCTCACAATAAGATCCTCTTTCTCTAAACGATAAGTGCACGAATCTATAGAGAACAAATAAATCAGTATAGCTACATACTGTAGCTATAACATTTAGACAATGTTTTGCTTGCATTATATATTGTGTACAGTACTGAACAACAACAATAACGTTTCATTTGAACAAGCTAACATTGAATAACAATCTCTCTCTCTCTCTCTCTCTCTCTCTCTCTCTCTCTCTCTCTCTCTCTCTCTCTCTCTCACCTGCATAGGTCTCCACAAGTATTGCGGCTGTGAGGCGAGTAGCTATGTATCTCTCTACCTCCTGCACTCTTCCTGGAGAGCAGTGGAACTGCAGCTGGTAGCCCATACCAAACTTAGTCTTTAGCCTCATCTGTGATCCCACACAACGTAGCTTACCATAGTTCATTATACCTGATGTTTTATTGCACCTCTCTTGTAAACCATCGATACCCTGCTGCAAAATGAGCAAAATCATGTTGAGATCGATACAAAAAAATATCATCAGCAATTAGACTGAGAGAACAATTCAGTGACTTTACACAATGTCATTAAAGTAGATCAGAGTAAAGGAAGGCCGAGAACAGAGCCCTGAGCTGAAAGACACTCCTACTCTCCTTCTCTATCACATCCCACACCTATAATAATGTAGTGTTAACAAGCTTGATCGAGATGATGCTCACATGACTCCGATACAACCAGTGCATATGCATCAGGTTCTAGAACTGGTCAAGGTGTATGAGTATCACACAAGTTAAACTATATCAAAGTGAGAGAGAGACAACACTTCATGTCTGGAAAGATAATCGCACTTAAGTGTATTGTCGACTACTTTACGAGTGTATCCTTAAATTACAGCCTTCTGCAAGTATACATACACATTCAAGATCTTTGACTGCACTGTATCAACCATACTAACAGATTTATGGAAGTAATTCACTCAATTAGTTGATGGTGATAAATTCTGAGGAATTCCCATGTGTAATATGAGTCATCTAGATTTTTGTACACAACTAACTCATGTGTAACCATGTAAGGTACACAACAGCTCTAGATACACAATATCTGCCAGATATTGTACGCGGGTATGCTACGTTTGACACTCCTCTTATCATGTACTCTTGATACCATTAAGTACGTATAAATTCATACTTAGTCTTTTGCTTAGGATTCAGATATCCCGTTCGTTTCACAATTGCAATGATAATCTCGAGCTATATCTTGTATAGATTAAGACAGTACATGCTAGTGTACATGCTAGTAATGAGTAATGTAATGTAGTGTAATAATGTAATAATGTATCTCATTACTTGCGTTGGTGTAGTAATAACTAAACTAAAAGTTCGAGATAGTATGAGTTAGCAATAACAAGCTAATTACGATTTTAGTCTAAAATATCAAACTAAAATAATATTAGCAGAGACTCAATTTGACTGAAGCTATACATGTAATAAGATAAATACGATGGTTTTTATAATGGAATCGGCTGAGCAAGACATTCTTCACTTGATATCGACAACATGTAATCATGACCTTCACATGTCCACTATTTCATTTGAGAGCACACTTCTGTAAAAAGCAGCATAGTTCACTAAAATTACTTTTCCCAATGATTTTCTTGTAGAAAGTACTTAATCTAGAGGAACTGCAACTAGACTGTTTTGCATAAAGAATTGCTGAAACTAAAACTCCCCATGAAAAGCTATAGCTCAGTACAGAGTAATACAGCAGACATTGTAGCGGACATTTCCATCAATAAAAGTCTATTACCAATGCTGACAATTAACTCACTACTAAAAAGCAATCAAAACGCATTCAAATGTGCTTATCCTACAGCAGTTAAATAGGCAGACCGACAAGTATACTGAGACTGGTCCAACTCAACACCTGAAGAGAAGTGAATATAATCCTCATACTCCTGATCATGCCGCAGCCAAGAAAGCATCAATAGAGAAGAGTCATTATCAGCAGACTATACCATGCATTATAATTAGGATAGCTATGTATAGAATAACATGAGATATTGCAATTTCTCATACACAGAAGAGACTCAATTATTTTGTCTAAGAAAGTTTATTTTAAGCATGATCAAGTTGGGATAATTAATTTTAGAATAAAAATTTGGGGAAATGCACAACTAACTGCACTAACAAATAATTTGAATTTATAGTACATTAACAGCCTCATAAGTCTGTTGTGTCTCATTGGTTGATGGTATCTGATGAGCTGTGCCATATGCTGCATTATCCTTCATCTCAACATCATCACCATCCCTACAAGCATAGAGTGAACACAGTATACACTGAGTGTGTACAACACTTACTTGGTCAGTAATTCAGGCTGGTCATACACTGCATGATCTCTACCACTGTCCGATGGAGGAGTCCTTTAGAAATAGTTGTGACAGTATAATCAGTAATATTATTACTAACACAAGGTTACCAATCAGTAATACAATCATTATCACTGATACTACACCCAGTCCAGCAGAGCAACCCAGTGATGATGAAGATGGACACAATGATAAACAAAATGATGGACATGATGTTGGAGATGATGATGGTAGATTAGTGAACAACACTATTGAAGATGATTGTGAAGTAGAACACTCTCTTGGTACTGAAAAGATAGCATTACGTGAAGTGATTATCACATGCATTCAGGGTATCACCTGTAACTGTCATTGAATCACTTGTACTGTTGAATGTCTGTCCACTAACAGTGAATGATACACTGACACTGAACTGGTACTGCTGTCCTTCCTGCAGTCCTGACACCACTCCAGAGGAGGCACTTGCTGGGAAGGTTTGTGATTGACTATTACCACAAATGTTTATATAATCCACAGTGTAGTGGTCCACAACTGATACACTGAGAGGAGACCAACTAACTCTAACTGCTGTGCAACTGATAGGATTGACTGATTCTATACTGAGAGAGGCTGTGTACAGAATTTTAATGAAGATAATCAATGTTCGGAGCGCAAACACTAACGAATATCTGTAGTTGACGCAATGTCTGAAACAGGTTCTCCTGGTCCTATGATAGTGTATGCTCTGACACTGTATTCAACCGCAGTGTTGAGAGGGAGGTCTCTCAGTGTGAGCTGTGTGGCTGATGTGTTGGTGTAGTTCAATACTCCAGTGCTGTTGTGGGTGACCTGATACATTGTGATGACACCATTAGGTTCTGAGGGAGCAGTCCATGAGATTGTGAGCTGGACCACTCCTGGAGTGGCTGACAGATCAGACACTGGACCAGGAACTGCCACATGTACAGGAACACACACTAACAATGCAACTATTATGATCTGTTCATTACTCACTATCCTGCAGTGTCTCCACAGTGAGAGCTGTACTGTATGGTCCAGTCCCTCCAGCATTGACTGCTGCCACTTGCACAGAGTAGTTGGAGAATGGAGTCAGTCCAGTCAACATGTGAGTTGTGTCAGCAGTGTTCACAATGGAAGTGCCATTGCTGTAGCGCAGTCTATATCCAGTGATGGGTCCTCTCTGGTTTGGGCAGGGTACTAATGCCCAAACTACAGAGAATGACCTGCTCTGTATTGATGTTTGAAAGATAGTTCCAGGAACACCATTAGGAGCTGGAATGAAATAGTGAATACAAACATCGTAGCATCGTAGAGGTACATTACCTTCAGAGAGAGTATTAGCATTGATTGGACCTGACTCACTGCTGGTACCACTAAGCATGGCAGCCACTCTCACAATACAATTATTACCAGGATCAAGTGAAGTGATAGTGTGGCTAGTGGCACCTCTATTAGAGACTGCTTGTAAGACTGAAAATGTTTGTACATTATCACACAATCGCATGCAGCTTATTGTGACAGAGTAACTGTCAGGAGTATAAAATTGAGGAGCTGTCCATGACACCAGGATGGAGGTAGTTGCAGGAGCAAGTGTGATACCAGTAGGTAGTATACCTAAAGAAAGCACATGATAATTATTATCAGTAAGTCATTAGCTCACTCAATGTAATCATTACTGTGTTACTGTGAGCACTGGGCAGCACAGGAGCTCCCTCTGGTCCAAATGCTACTACAAAGATGGAGTATGTCTGTTCAAACACCAGTCCAGTCAGTGTCAGCTCAGTGGTGGTAGCAGTGTTAGAACCACTGCTCCCAGCTGCTGTCTGGTAGAACACCTCATAGCCACCTAGTGTTGGTTCTGTTGATGGGGCACATCAACGTTAGTATTAGCAGTCCTGCTCACAGTGACAGCAGTGGGAGTACTTGCAACTGATGAGAGGGAAGAAGGAGTGATTCACTCTCATTATTAATCACTTACCAGTTACTGTGACAGTAGAGGATCCTGAGCCTAATGTAGTTATGTTATAAGTACCACTAGCAATACCAGTACGTCCTTCAACAAATACAGTACAAGTGAATGTTGCTCCTACTCTTTGTTGAGGGCCTGGTCTAACTGTGACACGAGTCATGTCTGGTTGTGTATCACTGATATAACGAGACCTGATCACCTCACGAGTTACGCGTGGGTCAAGACCTCTGGTACTAAGAAGCACATTGCTATCACGAGTACATGAAATGTTTGATGGTGGTCCATATGAGACAGTGAAGGATAGTGAGTACTCAATGTTGGGATCAGCATCTTTTGATGAGAGTACAGAGAATGTCATGGTGGTCTCTACTGTGGGACCAGCTACACAAATAAACATTGTTGTGATAAAATTTATTATGACATGTGGTACTTACAATAGGCACTGAACACAGGACTGAGATACACTACCCAGTAGTTGGTATTAGTGTCCAGGTTAGGGATAGTAGTGGTACACTTCACAACACCCTGGTTGTTGTCAATGCCAGTGGTCACTATTATTCCAATTTGGTTAGTACATTTCAGTTGTCGGAATGGCACACTACTTGCACTGGCTACAATGAAGCCATTAGGTCCATCTCCAGTAGGGTAGAACATGTCTCCAATGTTGCTTTCCATACCAGCATTGCTTTCACTATTAACCTGACACCACAGACCATGCCAAAACAGTTGGCCCGAACTGAACAGTGCCCATGGTTCAACAAATCGACCACCAACTTGTGGTCTAAGCACTGCATGATCGAGAAAATAACAGAAATAATTATAGTTTATCACAGACAAATACAGTACCTCCAGGAACGGCTTGTATATTGGGGATACCATCAGTCCTTCCTACACCATTCTGATTTATCAAAGCAAGCGGCGCGGTGCAGCCCTGGGCGGTCACGGTGTACGTACATGTACACACGAGCAGCAAAGCACTCAGCATAGCTAGATAGCGGGTCAGTTTCATCAAGAATATATAATCTTACCAAGAGTATCGAAAACCCATTGCCACTGTAGAAACACTCTCGGGAAAGTATTTAAACATGACCAGCATGTGATATATATTTTACGCATTGTGACGAAGGCGTGTTGCACAAATCTACGATCCTCCTTATGATCTAGTGGTTGCCGAATGCCGAGGCAAGACTCACGGCAGCAACCACTTCTAAACCAAATGGACTGTATTAACCAATTTGACTGTAGAAAGTAGAAAACGAAGATGACGAAACCAAACTCAATTTTCAACGTTTTCAGGTTCTTTAGCAAGACCGAAGATGTAGCAGGAAGTACTCTCTTGATTAAGTGAAGCCGGAGAGAAGAATAAGCATTCTTACAGATTTTACTGTAATGACAGCTCCAGGACAAATCATTAGTAACAATAATGCCTAAGTCCTTCTGTTGACCAACAGTGGCAATAACTGAGCTACCCACAGAATACATTGCAGGTTCACTTTAGTAACAATTTCGAGCTATCCTCTTGCTGCTGTAAGATGAGGCAACGCCAGAGAGCAGATGTAAGTGTCTTTGGACGTATAAAATTCATCACCAGGCTTTGCCTTTGAACGCTAATACATTGTATGTAGCCGCCATTTTGTTTTCTTGGATAGGGAAGCACTACCGTGCCTCCCTAATACAGTACCGTGTATTGTACTATTACAGTACCGTGTACTGTATTATCTACGGCGGGACAATGCAAAACTTCGTCCTATATAGCAGTATCATAGATAAAAGAGTTTCACAGTTCTTCTACACTAGTGAATATAAAACATTGTTTGGGGCGAGCCTGAGCGAGAAATGGAATGCACGTGAGTAATGAAGATCCGTAGAAAGACATGAACAAAGATGTGGAATCATGAGTTTTCAGTATAATACTGTCACTCAGACACTCACCATCCTCCATTGATGTGGTTATCTCGATACCTCAATCACATTCCCAATCTGATCTTGTATACTGAGTCCAACAATTCAAACAAGATCTTGAGAACAAACAAGTCAGTAGTATACATACTGCATCTATAGAAATGTTTTGTTTGCACTATACTGGTTGTGTGCAGTACTTAACATCAACAATACCATAATTTTGTTTGAGTAAGCTATATAATAAGCTAATGCTGAATCTATTACTCTCTCACAAGCATAGGTCTCCACATGTATTACAGCTGTGAGGTGAGTAGCTATGTATCTCTACCTCCTGCACTCTTCAGCTGGTAAATCTTAGTCTTTAGCTTTATCTGTGTCTCCGCACAATTAATGTAGTTTGCCATAGTTCATCGATTTTTAAATGACAATGTGACATGAGTGGTTATACCAGTAACATGCAGAGCTAACACTAGGGTACAAACCATAAGTTAATTGGAAAAGAACTTAAGAAGAACAGGCCTTTTTAATGTTGTGACCAAAGTTCGTATTTCAAAAGGTATTATGTTTTCCATCATTTTTACTGATAGATGCTTCCTGAGTGTCCAGAGACTGATAGTGCTAGTACAGAGGTGATCAGCTTCCTGAGTGGTCAGAATGACACTCCTACCCTCCTTCACTCTCTATCACATCGTAAACCTAGCTGCATGTTGTTGAGAGACTGGGTCAAGATCATTCGTTGGCTCATATTTTGCTGAAACTGCCACCTATGTACAAGTAGTTTCACATAAAGAAACAAAGTCAACTCATTGTCCAGAAAAAGTTATAATAGTTTATAATTAGTGCACTTTACGAGGATCCTCAGCAGAGAGAGTATAAACAAACCGTACTTGATATACTAGGTAGCTCAGCAAGAAGGTCATATTCTATGGACATACGTATCTCACAGCAGTTTGAAACAACACACATAATTATAGCAAAAAATGCTAGTTGAGGAAAACTATGTTGTAATAAAAAGTAAAGTAAAAAAGTTTTAATAAAAAAAACTAAAAAGTGTAGGGATGACTCTTGCAAAAGTAAAGGAACAAGATGGGATAATGCTTGCAAAAGTAATAGAACAAGATGGGATGATGCTTGCAAAAGTAAAGGAACAAGATGGGATGATGCTTGCAAAAGTAAAGGAACAAGATGGAATAATAATGCTTGCAAATGTAAAAGTCCCAAGTATCCCTACATCAGCGGCTTGCTGCGATGACGTGCAACTGACAAAATTGATGCGGAATCCTCTTCCTACACCTTTACAACCGTCATTTACTTCATCGGACTGCGTCCTCCAAATACAGCAACCTGCAGCTTATTTACAACTGTCAACTACTTCATCGGACTGCGTCCTCCTAAAAACAGATACCTCTATATTTATTTACAACCGTCAATTACTTCATCGGACTGCGTCCTCCTTCAAGCCGCTGATGTAGGGATACTTGGGACTTTTACATTTGCAAGCATTATTATTCCATCTTGTTCCTTTACTTTTGCAAGCATCATCCCATCTTGTTCCTTTACTTTTGCAAGCATCATCCCATCTTGTTCTATTACTTTTGCAAGCATTATCCCATCTTGTTCCTTTACTTTTGCAAGAGTCATCCCTACACTTTTTAGTTTTTTTTATTAAAACTTTTTTACTTTACTTGTTCCTGTTACTTTTTTGATCACTATCAGTTTTAAATTATCAGCTGTATTCTATGCTAGCTGTTATTTCATTTTTACAACTCTGTGAGCAGCAGTTACTAGCTAGTAGATGAGAAGGTGCATAGCCTCTATAGTCAGAGAGTCAAGGAACATGGAATGTTATTATCGGCAATCACGAAAGGTTAGAGATCGAGGTTGAGTTGACAACATGACATTTCCTAGCACTGTAATGGATGAAGAAGAGACTAACGCTGACAACTCAGTGGAACACTATGGTGATCATGGCTGGAAGACTAGTCCGCCGGGATAGCCTAAGGATTCGTGAGTAGACACGCCTAGTAGAGCCTTGTTGATGTCGATATCACGATCACAGAGGCTTCTAGCCATTTACAATGACCAAAGTCCAGTTGTCAACAGCACAGAGGTCCTATAGGTACAGCTCACGCCACGTAGTGTAAGAAACCTAGCCTAGATGCCCGTCAGTAGATCGGGTAGCATCACCGTCGTCCGGTTCGCGCCTGCCGTGGGTCATAACGACAGCATAGACAGATCAGTGTTACTCAGGGTATAGTATACTGCTTGTTCATACCTCTAGGCTCTAGCTTGCGCGCTGAAGCGCCCAGAGCAGAGAGAATGCGAGAGCTCACTTTCAAAACTGATGTGGGCGGAGTCAATGATCAGCAGCGACAAGAGGGTTAATTAATGGAGTCGCTCTAACAGCCCAAAACGGTCCAAAAACCATGTTTTTCAAGGATTACTCGCTTCTGGTAGTGTTTGATGGCTATCTAAGCACTAAGTGCACTACCCCAGATATATACACGTGCGATGGTGCAGGTTTGATAGTGATTCGTTCACTCAGGACAGCGCTAGGCTTGTCAAAAGAAGAAGAAGAAGAAGAAGAAGAAGAAGAAGAAAGAAGATGAACAATTCGCGTGGGCGGCGATTTTGTTTTACCTGTTTAGAAACGTTTGCCAGCTTCGCCAAAGGTATTTCCATGCTCAGAACAATCGCCTGATCAATCCTAGATGTCTGGAATGTCGATAAACGCTAAAACAGCGAAGATCTGCAACGTGCTCCCTGAGAGTCGCCATCTTGATTTTCGTCGTCGAGCAAGCAATCCCGGCGACTTTCATGGACTTCCTACAAGCGCTTACACTTCAGATTCCCTCAAAGATAGTTAAAATGCAGTAGAAACGTATAACAAAAGAGATATGTGCGAAAACTAATTTTCACACATGAGTAGCCGCCATCTTAATTCGTGGTCATCCCTACATATCATTGCCTATCGGCAATGATAATAAACTAAAGGTAAATTATTGTTCCATAGCTTAATTGCCCCAGAAATTGCATCTGTATTCTACAAAACCGATTGTTATCCTACCACTCTTATGCATCTCATATTGTAATCCTTTCTCTCGCACTGATCAATCTTCTAACTCCTTTATGTCACATTCGGGGAGTTTGTAGTTAAGTCTGCCAATTTTTAAAGCAAAATTGCTAAGTACGAACTTCTGTACATTTTCCAAAGCCTGAGTATCAGGTTCCTTATCTTGGTATAAAGGCAAGTCAAACCTAGCTGAATTCGAAGTTGAGAAGGAAAAATCATATGGAGCAGCCCTAGCTTGCACTAGGACTAGAGGCTCTAGATATTCAAAATTCTTCGTGCTTCATTGCTCTGAGAACCCCAAATTATTAATATAATCACTGCTTGGGATGAGGAGTGTAAGCACCTTTATCCCGAACCAGTGTTGTATCACCACATCACTTTAATGAGCTGCAGCTTGTCCTTACATTTGTATACAACTGTCATGGATCAGCAGCAACAAGCTGACTCGTGTAAATGAGTTAGCTGAAATTTTCAAGTAGACTTAGACAGTATTCCATAGCTGGTTTACTAAAGAGCGTCAAACAATTTGAATTTGTGTGGTCAAGGTAGCTATGATATTCACATTATAACAAGGAAAGTTGCAACATAACAATTAAAAACACTATTATGAATACTATACAAAAAATAACTATAATTAAATAATAATTGTTGTTATTATTATTCATTGTTTCTAGGACAGCAGGGTATCCATGCTGAAACTTTGTCCTGTGATCGAGTGTCACTGTTCTTCTGCACTATGTTCAGGAAGACTGCAGAGAGACATGAGCAAAGGAGTGGAATCATGAGTTGTCAGTATAATACTGTCACTCACCATCCTCCATTGTGGTCATCTTAATGCCCCAATCCACAATCCCAATCTGGTCTCGAACTGAGTCCAACAACTGAAACAATTCACTCACAATAAGATCCTCTTTCTCTAAACGATAAGTGCACGAATCTATAGAACAAACAAGTCAGTATACATACTATAGCTACGATAATTAGTCAATGTTTTGCATTATATATTGTGTACAATACTGAACAACAACAATAACGTTTCATTAACATTGAATAAGAATCTCTCTCTCTCTCTCTCTCTCTCTCTCTCTCTCTCTCTCTCACCAGCATAGGTCTCCACATGTATTGCAGCTGTGAGGTGAGTAGCTATGTATCTCTCTACCTCCTGCACTCTTCCTGGAGAGCAGTGGAACTGCAGCTGGTAGCCCATACCAAACTTAGTCTTTAGCCTCATCTGTGATCCCACACAACGTAGCTTACCATAGTTCATTATACCTGAACAAGGAACCTGGAGTCATACAGTGTTACACACAGACACTGACCAATCCGAGTGCAGAGGTGATCAGCTTCCTCCATAGCATGAGTGGTTAGGATGACACTCCTACCCTCCTTCACATTCTCTATCACCTTCCACACCTGGCGTCGAGAGGCTGGGTCAAGACCTGTCGTTGGCTCATCCAGTATCAAAATGTCAGGATTCCCAATGCAAGCCATTGCAACAGACAGGCGCCTACGCATACCACCGGACAGGTTCCGAGACTGGCGCTTACGAGCATCATACAAATTCACCTAATAGAAAGAGAGAGAGGGTCAACACTGTCCGGAAAGATGATTTATAGTTCGTCTTACCTGCTTTAGTGCGTTGTTAACCACTTTACGAGTGCGTCCAAATTTAACTCCTTTCAGTCTAGCGTAGAACAGAAGGTGTTCCTCAGCAGTGAGCTCAGGATAATGTATATCAAACTGAGGACACACTCCCAAGTGATGGTGGATTGCAGCCATCTAAAGATGATACAGCAACGATAAAAGCTACTTAAACATTCTTTGGCTGTGTATAGCATGTGTGTATGCTATCTCTGAAGTTATGGTAACAGTTACTCATGTGAGTATAAATACACGAATTACCCATCCAAATTATATGCATACATCCAACCATTTCAAATCATTTGTCAGCACAGATCCAGTACTTTAGTGCAGTTGTGAGTTAAGTTAAACCATAGTATGAATAATTCTCTTTGATGTAACGAACGTTAATGAGGGCTATAAATCGTGTACAGCCCGCACGCGTTTCAAGATGGCCGCCGCGTTCGAGAATCTACAAACAAACGGCGCTCGGGCTGCCCTGCGGTCTTCCTGCGACGCAAGGTAGCCAGCTAGACGTTAGGCAAGCAGCGCACTATGGTTTAAAGTAGTTATATACCGCACAGTCGGTATATGGTCCAGATACACAACACAATATGATACACAATCATACTCACATCAGTGAGGAGGTCATATCCTGCTATCCTAGCAGTGCCCTTGGTTGGCTCATACAAACCAGTGAGTACCGATATGAGAGTGGTCTTACCAGCACCTGGAGTGAACAGAAAAATAATCATCAAAAACTGCATTTTCATTGTGATTCATTCAACTGTACAGTGCTTGGAGACTGAAAAAGGTCGTTCAACACTTACCATTTGGTCCAAGGAGTCCAAAGCATTCATTGCGAGGAATAGAAAGTGAGAGAGAATTCACAGCGACATGGTTGGGCTGACCCCAGGAACCTGGATACTGTAGATAGAAAGGGAATGATCACAGTAAGAGAAGCTATAGTAATATAAGCACCTCCTTCCTCAGCCTGTGTATGACTACAGGATAGCCCTCAGGGAATCCCTCATCATTGAGTCGATCCTCCTCCATCTGCACATCCTCATCAACCTCTTCATCATCCTGATCACCCATCAATAGACTGGACTCACTGGCTGCCTATAGTATTCAAACAATCTATGAATTTAGTGGCTTATTACTGGAGATCATATTATTTTCACAGACAGTAAATTTTGTGATTTTCGCAAATGATCTTACTTTCGCGAAAATTGCTGTTAAGAAAATTCAGAATACAGTGTGACCTCGATTATCCGAACAGCTCTGGTCACACTAAAATAAAATTTTTCGGACATGTGAATTGTTGATAATGTAGCCGATTCTGATAGTGACCAATGCTAATGAGTTTCATACATTTACAGAGATTCACAAGCATGTATAAATGACTGTTCAGGGTTCAGATGATCAAGGTTCATGAAGTCAGCTGGCGCTCAAACACGAAATATGTTTTCGAGAACTACCATATAGCCGGTTATTTTCATGTGGATTTAATTTTCGAACGGCTGGTGCGGGTCAAAAATTAGACTTCGAAAAATTCTTCTTGCCTATTTAAAAAGTTCTGTGACGTGGCTCTGTGACAAAAATTAGACCCAGCCAAAATTTGGCTAACGAAATATTTGACCAGCGAAAAAAACCGGCTATACAATATATTTTTGCATTCAATTCACAAAATGTACAGGCCGTGAAAATAATACGATCTACGGTATCAGAGGTTTGTTTATGGATTGTACTGGATTGACAGCAAAAGCAATACTTCTCCAATAATAATAGTGACTTGTTTTGGGTCTAAGCTAACAGTACCTTGCATAACCACATGTACGTACCTGACGAAGTGGTCTGTCGGCACAAGATGTTTTTAATACTCCACATTTCTTGAGAAGTTGAATGAAATACTTGATGGGATCTGAGAGAGAGAGAGAGAGAGAGAGAGAGAGAGAGAGAGAGAGAGAGAGAGAGAGAGAGAGAGAGAGAGAGAGAGAGAGAGAGAGAGAGAGAGAGAGAGAGAGAGAGAAAGAGAGAGAGAGGTATAGCTTGTTGGACAGGTGTAGTGTGAGTGAACTGACCAATAATGGGGAAGAAGGGGTTCTTCCTGACTCCATACTCGCTGGGCAGCACATAGGAGAGGTAGATACTGAAGAAAACAAGGAATATGGTGGAAACTATCATGTACAGCATGGCAGCTGTGATCAGGTTGAGCTGAAGGAGGCTCTCGGTCTGGTAACAGCGATAGGACTGACACGAGTAGATCAGGTAGAACAGCAGTCTGGAGTGAAATAAAGAAAGAAGTGAAATAAAGGAAGAAGTGAAATAAAGAAAGAAGTTAAATAAAGAAAGAAGTTAAATAAAGGAAGAAGTGAAATAAAGAAAGAAGTGAAGTAAAGAAGAGTGAGTGTGCACAATTTTTTCAAATGAAACAAAATTTGTATCTACTTTTTGTGCGTGTTAAAACCGAGAAATTTCGTTTCTGCTAAATCTATAGTGAAATTTTATACTGCAAACGATACTACATCAGCATTTTACATTTAAATTATTTTCATGTTTGTCTAGAAAACCAAATTGAAGTCGTTTAGATTTGCATGTACGTAAACCATTCTCTAGTGCGTCTCAAAATACTTTTTCTCTGCTGGCATACAATTATAAAAATTACCTGTAGAATGCAAATGGAGGATACAGCATGTAGAGAAATATTGGAGTCTTGTCTTCTGGGAATACCTGAGAAGAAAGACACGTCCATGTGTCAGTCAGAGCTAGGACCTTACCTGAGTGACCTCTAGCAGTTCAGCTACTACAACAGAGCCTATGACTAACAGGTAGCCCACGATGGTTGCTGAGCGGGTCCGGTCAAACAGGTTACTCAAGAAGAACCCAAGCACCACTTGAGCATGACCCCATAGCAACAGAGTCACCAGCAGTATCAATGGGCTGGTCTGTGAAATGAAGACAAGTAGGAAGAGTGATGAGCAGTTATTGCTGAATTATTTATCTAGACAGTATGGGGCACCAAATGTTACGACGAATGTTACGATTTATTGATTTACAATCCACACATCTTAGAAATTCTATTCCAATACGAGAAATTAGCCACACAGCAACACTACCTGACAGGCTGATTGGTCAACATCGCTAAGATGTGGTCTAAGCAAATTTAGCTTAATCACATAAATCTGAGAATTCTGTAAATGGGATTTTTAATTTTGGTGCACCCCATAGAGAGATGTAACTGATTACTGCATCAGCATCAAGATCTACGAGTGCTGTTATAGTGCTGTATCACACAGTATCTTTTCAGCCGTGTTCTCTTCACACAAAACTTAGTGCTTAGCAAGTAGTTTTGTGTTAACATTGAACATACAATGCCTTCAATAAACCAAGGCAAAGTGCTAATATTTTAAGCTATAGCTAAGCATAGATATTTCTAAACTATCTATGAGCTAAGAATAAGAAAAGAGTTTCCACTCACTTGAATGAATAATCTCATCTGCCATGCTAAACCCACCACCACTATCACCACGGCAACGATGATGTAAAGAGTGAAGTTGAAGATATAAGTCACAAACCAGTACGTGAACCTGTCCAGTCCATTCTGCTCCATCATAATCAGATGCTTCTCAAACTTATCCTTCACAATACTAGCCATGTACACCTATACCAGGACACAAGGGGTTAAACCTATACACAAACACTTTGATCAGTTTAGTTAGCTTGCTACATACATGCATAGGTTACGTCAAGGGTGTATAGAGTCTTCGACAAGAATCTATACGCCCTTGGTTACATGATATTTCCTACATCAAACAGTATTTGCTTAGGCGCATGTAAGGATGTTTGTTTTTGACGTATCAGTACCAAAGATACCAACAGTAGGTACACCATCATGTGTGTCTAGTAAACTGATCATGTCTACACATGACGTGTGGTTGCTCACTGGTAACAGGAACGAGGTTGCAAACGGGAACAGGACTCCGCCGAGAATATTCACGATGTCAATGCTCAGTTTGCTCTCCTCGGTAAAGAGAGGCATGATGTACGTAATGATGGGTATCTCTTCAGAGTCGGCCGGCTCGCCTGGAAAAACATACCCAGAGTTATAAAGACAATGTATAGCAATACTGTATGAGTACCTGAAGCGTGCTTTAGGAAAGCATTATGCACCATGTTGATGATGTTGTTCCTGAAAAAGACATTGAAAATAATATGAAAATGAAGACTCGGTATACTGAAAGCAATCGGAGATGCTACAATAACACTGAGTTGTTTTAGCATAACTATCTTGGTTCACATGTTCAGCTCGTGTTGCTAACCTGCGCTGAATCTCAATGTCAGTGTGATCGATCTTGGTGCGATTTATGTTCGCATAATAACGAAGTCTGGTCATGACCAGGTCGTTGGCTATCATTGTGTAGTTGAGAGTGGGAGCAGATTCGTCTGTCTCTAGCTCATTGATGTAAATACCACCCATAGGACGTATCTATAGACAGAATAATATACATTTGGTGTACAAGCAAAGATAAATCTCATTATCTTGCTGTTCTGCTCACCAGAGAGAGGTCCCTGGCTTGGATCCTCTCCAGAACTGTTTCAAACTGTTCTTGACTTTGAGGATTGACAGCATACACTCTGTCAAAACAGAAAGAGAAAGACATTTCAATCTGCTATCTTTCTTAAACAATCAACATTGATGAGACAAAACATCGATAAGATACTGATGTCAGCTGTGAAATAATGAATAATGTGTACGCTGAACTGACTATAAATTATTATACTTTTGGGAGATTCAAAGATAATAATATGTACCTGTTGTATTGATCTGAGGTTCGTATGGATCCATTCTCTAGTCTGTTATATTCGTTAACAATCTAGAAATAGAGAGAGTAGGTGAGTGAGTGAGTGAGTGAGTGGGTGAGTGAGTGAGTGAGTGAGTGAGTGAGTGAGTGAGTGAGTGAGTGAGTGAGTAAGTGAATATGTCAGTTAGTATGGTTCATTGAAGATGCTCACATCAACCAGCATGCGCTTGAAATCCTCAACGGAATTGTTCGGAAAAGGACGTGCAAACGGCACAGTGATGTCATTCCCTAAATACTGTACAAAACAGAGGAGTCATGTGATCATCACATGACTAGTCAGGCATACCTCTATGTTTTCGTCATCAGCAAACGAAATGTTCTCATAGTCTGGGTTGATGGAGAAATTGAGAGAGAACGTGAAAGCCCATTGTGGAGGCACCAGTAAACCTGAGCAGAGAAAATGATCACTAACAGTCGAACAAGCGAAACGACCAAACCTTGAAACCCTTCTCGATAACCAGTGTCCGATAAATTTCCAAGATTAAGATCAACCGAGTCAGACCTGGAAAAATATTAATGCCAAAACTTTTTCAAGCATTCATGTTACAGTGTCAAACAGAATAATTTGTAAAAAAAATTGTGCTCGTTAAAATTTGTGAAACTTTATGGTGCAAAAAAACAGCTAATTAAAATTTTAATGTTTAGAAAATTTTGTAGAAATAATACTATCTCTACATTCAATAGATGCACGATAAAGGAAGCAAAGAGATGAACTTACTTTCCCACATAGTAAAGAGGCAAACCAAACAACACGTTCTGAAGTGGTATATAGCTTTCTCCTAGCTGTTCAATAAATTTGTCCAACAGGAAAAGTTCTCTTGTGAAATTGTTTCGAGGTATTTCTTCACTTGCATTTATGAACCCTCTCCAGTCGAAGTCGAGCAAGAAATTAGCAGCCTCGTTGTAACAGTAGTCTTGATCGGTGGTGTTGAAGCAAGGAACAGATCGTCCAACATCTGTAGTATAGTAGAGTAGTACAGTGAGTCACATGTTGTGTGTGTGTGTGTGTGTGAGTGATAACACAACATTGATAGCACTGGGGGAATAATAATGATGATGCTCGCTACACAAAACAAATCTAGATGCAGATACTAGATTGACACAAGAGAGAAACAAAGACAAATGTATTTTCAAAGTTCAGTACTTCAAATGCAGAATACATTTCCCGTTTAATGGGTGAGTGAACTAGCAATGTTGTACTACTGTATAGCCGATAGACAATTTCTATAAAGCACCAATATTATTGCTAGCACCAAGGATGCAAATCTAAAGCATGTACTTTATGTAGAGACCTCACTCAGAGCTATGCTACAAACTCATCCCAGATTTTCAGTTATGATTACTTGTTTACATAAACTTTCAGTTTTACAAAAAGCAGTGCTCATGAATGATAAGCATCCTCACCAACAGGGAGTGGGCGACTGTCTGATCCGGGAGCTAGAAGATTCGCGGGGATGAGAGCATTTACAATCACTTGTATGAGTCCTGTAAAGCATATGAATATAACTGGTACCAGCAGCTGGCAGAGATTGGTCTTGTAAGACTTGAACTGAAGCTGAAAATCCTTGAGAAACTGCAAAAGAAGATGTAAGATCAAGTGGATGATAGACCTCACTAACCAGAGCGAAAAACTGATGACCAAAGTGCACCCTCTCTGCATAATCATCGTCTGGAAGTTCATAGTAGTCTCTCTGCGCTCTGCCTCTGCCGGAATTGTGCGAGTTAACGCTAGAAGTCCGCGAATCAGCCATTCTCTCGATCGCTGATGTAGCTACTCCCTTTGCAGACGCAGCTGACAATCTTGCACCGTGTATATTTATCCGTTTCCGGTCAGGTGACCAGCAAATACGGTGATATACGGATAGCTTCGATTACCACGTGTGCGGAGTTGTGCGGAAACAATGGCCGATTCTGCAGAGACGTATGAGACAATCTCTCCAGTTGCTGCGTCTTCTTTACCGGATGAGTACACGCATGCAGGTCACGTGATGCTCTATGCACCTCAGCCTGCAAAACTGTTTGGAAAATATGACCTAAAGTATGTGATATTGGTGAGTTTGTCAACTTGCTGCATTCAAGGGCTCTCTTATTCTCTTCTTATAGATGCAGTTGAGGTTTGACGGCACTCTAGGGTTTCCAGGAGGCATTGCGGAGAAATGGGAGACGCCATCAGCTGCTTGCTCAAGAGAATGCCGTGAAGAAATTGGAGTAAATTCCTCAGGTCTAGATGAGTGGTTTCTGCAAATCTGTACGAATCTTTACTCTTCTATTTAGAATTCAGTATTACACCAGATGATTTGGTGGTTATACACTACTCGAAACGAACTCATTTCTGCTTGCATTTCTTTGCCAAGGAGATAACACTGGAGGATTTCAAGAGAGCTGAAGAGAGCGCATTGAAGAGCAATGACTGGGGAGAGGAGGTAAAAGAAAACCATCAAGATTAGTTTGCAGCAACCGTACAAAGCAAGGCTCAAGTTATCAAATCTTGTCTTGTTTAATTTACAGGTATTAGGAATCATTAGATGCTCTCTACATACTTTACCTAATGGACTCGGGTTTCCGGCATTTCTAAAGAACAAGTTTATCGGCAATGCATGCGATCAGCTCCTGCTCACACTAAGGAAAAGGAACCTTTTATCAGAAGATGAAATCACCACAGCTCTAAAATTATCAGGAAGAGTCAACACCATTGTCACTGTGAAAGACACTGAAATTTGACTACTCATTCAAAATAATTACTTTCAACCGTGTCAAAATTTAATAGGGCGTGGCTCGTTACTGCGCGTTAATTAGAAACGGCGCAAAACAGACGGAACCTGTCATTCGCTGTGAAGCAGTGTTCTCTTTAGCCTTTACTACAGCGTACGCTTCGAAAATGATGCAGTACGACAGACGACAAGCTGGAGCATCCCGTACTGCTAAGGTGACCCGTCAAATTATGAAGTCCACCCAATTTATTATTGTTTCCTCAGAATTTCATTTCTAAAAACAAAAGCTCTGTGAAAGACAAGTCGCGAAAAGAGTTAGAAATAGCCAAGAAAGGGCAGGGCAGGTGAGTCGTAGACTGGGACAGCTTGACTAGACCTCTCTCACTTGTCCTCAGACCAAGACCAGCTGGTCAACAAGACAAGAAGAACACCAATGCTGCTAACAGCAAAGCTGATACTGTTACCATCAGTAAAGACTATCTCCAGCGTCTGCTCAAGTCTAATGTCATGAAGGAACATGTGGATGACTTTAACTCTCTACCAGTCTCTCTCGCTCCCCTTTCTTCTCCCCCACCTCCCATGCCTGCTCATTTCAACGCAAGCCCAAGAAGAAGTCATGACTATGATAGAACTGAGCAGAGAAGAAGTCATGGCTATGACAGAACTGAGCAGAGAAGAAGTCATGACTATGATAGAGGACAGATAGAAGCTCACAATGGGATGGAACGCTCACCCAATGCTGCAGCAAGACAGAATAACCGTAAGTAAATGAAAGAGAGAGAGAGTGAATGAGTGAGTGAGCGAGTGGTGAATGAGTGAGCGAGCGAGTGAGTGAGTGAGCGAGAGAAGAGTACAAAACTTTTCCCGTAGGCACAGCTCATGACCAATGGGTTGATGACATTGCTGTTCAAGTTCAGGAGAGACAGAAAGAGAAGGAGAGATTAAAAAGAGAAAAGAAGAACGAGAAAGTTGAAGAGTATTTTCCATTTGGTCGTCCTGGTTGTGGTGCCCCTATCAGGAGCGAGACTGGTAGAATACTAACAGACTACCAGGAGAGAGTAAGGCTTCAACAAACAATACTTAAAGCAATTTTCATTTAGAGCTTTCTATTTTAGGCGAACATGTATGCACCAGAAAAAGGACAGCGCCATCAACACATACAGTACTCACCTCCTTCGTATCGTCAGCAATACGCACCACCGGCACAGCGTCATGGCCGCCAATACTCACCCTCTCCTCCTCCGTACAACTATAGACGATCACCATCTCCACCACCACCTCGTCGCGGGTACAAGCAGCGTTCACCATCTCCTCCCTATCAGCAGCACTACAGACGATCACCATCTCCTAAACCTCACCATTACTACGGTCATCATCGTGGTTACGAGAGGTCACCCTCCCCACAATCACCTCCTCCTGTCAGTACTTATCATCGAGGAACCACCAATCGACCCGTTCATCCGTCGATGAGAAGCAGTATTCCATTTGGTCCAAGCAGTATTCCTGGTGGCAGCGTTAGGGAGAGACGAGTAGAGAAAACAAAACCCAGAGAGAGAACAAGAAAGATAGACGACACAGCTGGTAAGCTTCAGTTCAGAATGGCTTCATCATTGCAGTGTGTGTTTTGTCAGTACCACCTAGTCACACTGGCTCGGACTCTCACCGTCAACACAAGGCATCACATTATGGTAGAGGGGCGGGACCTCATGTGAATGAGTACGTACTGCAAGAGAAGAATGATAGAATGAAAATAGATGAGCAGCACAAAGTGAGTGACTAGCTGGGCTTATTTTTTAAGAGATTTTAATTGTTCTCTTCTAGGCGTTTCTTAAGCGGCAGATACTTGAGAAACAGCGTCAGAAAGAGGCAGAGAGGTTACGTAAGGAGAGAGAAGACCGAGAGGATGACATGAGACTGCAGCAAGAGAGAGCTCAGATAGAGAAGGCGATCCAGCGTGACCGTCAGAGAGAAAAAGATAAGGCGGTGAGTGAAAATATAGCAGTCTTTAAAATCAGTATCTTGGTGTTGTTTTAGGAAGCTGAAGCCAGACGACAGGAATTCATGCAAGAGAAGATCAGACTAGCTACAGAAGCTGCTATTCGTGCGAAGGAGGAAGCTAAGAGGCTGAAAGCTAAAGCCTCTCCGAGGAAGATGCACCAGAACAGCGTTCCTGTGACCCATCAGCATGAACTCACAGCAAGCTATCATAGGAGTGAAGATGAACATCTACACGATATTGACACTGCTACCACTACTGTTTCCCACGAGAGAGTAGGACATCAAAATACATCGAGACAGCCTCAAGCTGTAGTGAAGAACCGCAAAACAGCTACCATGAAGGAAACTGGTCAAGCGACTACTGGTGCTACAAGGAATAGAGCGGGCAAGACTCAGGTAGAGTCAGGAAATAGGAGGGGTCTTCGTGTTTCAGCTCATCAGACCATTCCTCAGCGACGCTCACAGAGACCAGACAATGATCGTGCTAGCAATAGTAAAACAACACTGCCCAACTCTGTTGCTCGAACTGGTAACAACAAGTCTACTGGCGCCATGAGCAAACCATCTAGAGTGCAACAATCAAGTGATCATACAGCTGTAAAGACCAACCTACCCCATCTCCAGCCGCCGGCTAGCCCTCCTGTGCCTGCGATTGCGAGGAAGCTAGGGAAGTCATCGCAAGAGCCTCCTAAACGTCAGGTGTACCTACCTCCAATTGCAGAATCCAGTGACAAGCAGCAGCACTCTGTGAACCATCCTGTGCAGCCAGTAGCTAGCAGTGAGAGTAGCTCACCACCTCCAGCAGCTGATGCACTGTCATATGGCTATTCCTATGGATCACAATCTCTGCAAACTCCTTCAACAGCTACACACACAACTCGCACTATGGATGGAGGTCTACCTCCGCTAATCAAGGTAGGTTAACCAGATTATAGCGCCCTGGGAAAGGGATTCCCCTAGCTCCAGTTCCCCTTAGTTAAATTTGTACTACTTTGGTGTCCAAAACAGCTAAAAATTTCAGCTGAAATTTCCCGGGCTGTACCCCCAGAACCACGGATAAAAATTTGTAATAAAAATTAAAGACGTTTTTGTAGGGCTCGTTTATTCAGCGTACAGAGTAGTGAGTATTTTTATCTCTTGCACAGCTTGACAACAGAGCAAGTGCTGATTTAGAGGCTGAACTACAAAGTCACGCACAGAAGCTAAAGGAGCAAGACAGGCTCATCAAGATGCTTGAGCAGCAGCTGAAGGAGGAACAGCAGCGCCAACAGAGACAAAGAGACCAGCAACAGGTCCTAAAGGAGCTCGCTAGCCTCAAAATGGTATACTGGTCGAACTGCTTCACGTATACTGTACTGACTTGTTGTTTCTTGCAGGGCATCTTGCAGTGCAGAACAAAGTGAACACCAGTTATTGATTAGTCAAAAATCATTTCTCTGCATAATTTGTACACAATAGTCCTTTATGCAAACGCTAGATCAGGTAAAGACCATACTACGCGCAACCTGATGAGAAAAGCTTTCGCTCAGGCTCGCGAGGTATGGGTGGGGCTCACGTGCAGCACGTGGACCCGCCATGGCAACGTGGTCGAGCGTGGTAAACTACCTCCTGTCGTCAGAACGCCAGTACAGTTGTTCTTTTCACTGCTGTTGCTGCTATTCAAAGTCATGCATCGTCTGGAAAAGCGCCGATCCGGAACGGTCAACCGTTCTACTAAGGTAAAACGACCAGATCTCTGTTACACGCGCTAGTACCTGTTTCTATCGATCCTTAGAATGTTTCAAAGAACACATTTAAGCCAAGTGCTGCTTCAACAACCAGAGAGGCTCATCGCCGTGAGTAGCGATTGTGGGCATGAGAAAAAAAGAGACACGCGTTGTTATTTTTCCAGGCACCGCTCATGAAGAATGGCTCGATGTCATTGCTGCACAGGTCCAGGAGAAACAAGTAGAGAAGGAAAGACTGATGAGAGAGAAGAGAAACGAGAGAGTTGAAGATTACTTTCCATTCGGTCGTCCAGGCTGTGGTGCCCCCATCAGGAGCGAGTCTGGTAGAATACTAACAGATTACCAGGAGAGAGTAAGCTCTACAGAATGAACAGGTGAATTATCTAACTATACTCCTGTAGGCAAGCATGCGTGTACAAGGCAAAGCACAGTGCCCGTCACACAAGACCTGTGATCACAACTTATCTCATAAAGTGAGAAAAAAAGATCGATTTCAAAAATGTCATTATCTTTCTCAGGTCCAACACATGTCCCCATCTCCTGACTATTACGATAATCGTACTCGTAGGTCACAATCTCCGTACCACCGTCACAAGTACCGGTGTCCATCTCCTCCACCACGTTACCCTACTCATCACAGGCAACATGACCATCGTAGATTTCCCAATCACCATCTCCTCCTCCACAATACCCTCATCACAGATCACCATCTCCAGCAACTGTTCATCACAGCTGGTCTCCCTATCCTCAATCACCATCACCTCCATCTACGTTTCACCGGGGGACAACAAACAGGCCTGTTCATCCAGCCATGAAAAGTAGCATTCCGTTTGGTCCTGGCAGCTATAGTAGGTCAGAGCAGCCAGTCAAGCATAGGACAAGATATGAAAGACCAAATAGTGAGCTGGTTACTGGTGTCACTATTATCCACTCTACTTCATGTACAGATGTAGATCGTAGACCAAACCACAGTCATAGCTCAGGCTCTCACCATCAGCACAAGGCATCACATTATGGTAGAGGGGCGGGGCCTCATGTGAATGAGTATGTAAGTTAAATATCGTGTGATCTTTGATAATCCATGTCTTTGTTGTTTTAGGAAGCTGAGGCCAGACGACAAGAATTGATGCAAGAGAAGATCAGATTAGCTACAGAGGCTGCTGTCCGTGCAAAAGAGGAGGCAAAGAGAGAGAATCATGATCATCTCTCTACTGATCATCTCACACTCTTCACAGCGCTGTAAATCAGCAGTAAACCTTCCTACAACTTGTCCGCCTGTACCTGCCGGCAAAGAAGAGCTCTCTCTTCCTCGTCTCCCACCACCTGTTAGCCCTCCTGTACCTGCATTGGCAAGGAAAATAGCCGTTTCCGAGCCTCCCCATCTTCCATATGTCCACATGCATCCTCCTTGTAGCCTCCCAGTACCGGCAATAGCCAGGAGGATTGGCATATCGTCAGTACAGCCTCCCGAGAATCAGCTTGACAACAGAACAAATGAAGATTTTAAGATGGTACATGTACTACAAAACCTTGATAAGAGGTTGAAGGAACAAGAAATCCTGATTGAGATGCTGCTGAAGGAGAAGCAAGAGCACCGACAGAGGCAAGGAGATAAGCATCAGATTCTGAAACAGCTAGCTAACCTCAAGGTGGTACAGTGTATAAACAGGAGCAAACTGCATTGATCATCTTTCTCTCTTTACAGGGCATCATGAAAATTAATACAAGACCAAGAAATCAATAATAATTAGTGCACTGACAAAATTAATAATATTTATTATTATAGGTAATTTTGCACGCATACATGTAAAAAAATAGATTACTGAATTTAAGAAAGAAATTGTATCTGCAGAATGAGTACATTGTAGTTACTGAACTGTGCCTCCTTACTGTGGAATTTTTTGTTGAAAGCTGGATGCATGAATTATCTGAAAAATGTACAAACAGCTTATTCTAAACAATAGTCTAGAAAGAGATAGCGTTAAGAAATGATTATAAAGAGAAGAGGGCGAGTGACCTGTGTGAGAGGCAAACGTATGTGCCATTCTGAATAGCAATGGTAACTACAAGAGATCGAGCATAGTCACCATGTGCAGGAAGAGGAGCCCACCTGACCAAGTTGTTTTGGAAGCAACTAAATTGCTTATCCTTATTGAAAGGCATTTTCTTCATTCTTTTCAACTGTTCTACGACATGAGAACTCCAGCAAGCAAGGGAATCATTGTACAGTATTGGCTTAATTTCTGCAAGTCTCTCATTTCAAATTATTATTATTAATTTTATTAATTTTTTGGTTTTGGTGGTGTCTAAGTAAACCATTAATAATGAGCAACATAATTATAATGGTAAATAGCAACAAGGATTTCTTTACATACAAAACATAGAAACAAATTAATAGCTATAATTATACTGAAATTGAGTACTTTAATTGAAACTTTACAGACATGTCATTATCTTTATTGACAAGAGTTCCGTCATTGCGAGTATAAAAATCAATGCATTCCGCTACAGTGGGAAATGATTGTTCTAGTCCACATTGTCCTAAGCTAAACCCATGCTCTGTGCGGTATATCTTAATGTGAGAACAATGGCTTTTTAAAAGTCTACAAAGCAAAAGATAATCATGTTAAAACAAGACATTAGCATTTGACCCTACCTCAATGAAATGATGTACGGAATCGCATCTGATGACAGTTTTTCACTGTTTCGAACTAGAAAGCTGAACTTTTCCTGATGTTGTAGCAAGCATTCTGCTTTTTTTCTAGTGATAGATCCGTGATACCACCTATAAAAATAAAAAGTAAGGGTTTCAAATGCACACAATAATTGTGAGTGCAGGCTCTCACCTTTGTTGTTCTAGAGGAATGTTGATATCAACACGTTCCCGTGGTAATGGTGGTGAGGGTAGAGGTATTCTAGGAGGAGGTGGGATGGTCAGAGAAGAGAGTGGGAGCTGAAGAGTTGTAAGTCTTGCTGCTGGCAGCAATTGACATTTGGTTCCTGAGGTCTCTAATACAGTAGCAGTGAGATTGTTGTCTCTGGGCAGAGCTGAAGCGCACAGCAAAGTGTCCATATCCCAAACAAACTGGTAAGTTCCATCAGTTGGTGGAGCAGACAGCGGCGGCACTCTTGGGGATTCATCCTCGTCCTGTCTTTTGTAAGTGACTATTACAGAAGATGGTCTTGTCGTTATCAATACACTGCGCTTTCTGAACACTGGAATGTGATCTGTTCCATCACAAGCAGCTTGAGATTGAGACAAACGATTGGAATCGAGAGCAGTCAACATGACTACAATTCAGTAAAGTGATATGTCCAAATGCGATGTGCGGGCCTCTTTTTATAACAAAGCATTTGCCTCTTCACTAGAAACTACGCTACAACTATCAGACAATGGGTTTACTCTACTAGCAGCGGAAACATCCCGTAGTTTAGGAAATGACTATCACAACTGGAGTAGATACATAGATTATGACACCTGACGGGTATTCCTCAGCATGCATGAACTATACAGATTATATAGTAAATGACATATAAATTATAATACACTGATAATATTAGTATTATACACTGTTGCCGGTATACGAATTTCTACACACACTAGGAAATATTTCTACAGTCTATTGCAGGTCTATTGAGTAAAACACTAAAACAACCACGGCACCTTAGTGCAGTACTTAGTCAGAGTGAACTTGCCAGACATTACTTCTAACAGAAACACTGTGATGGCTTTTAGACTTTGTACATTGTACAAGTAATACGTGTTACTCATTACCATTACTGACTGTCCTAACAATTATTGAATTTCTGTTAAAAAATTAAATGTATCCCTCCTTAACCAGGATGCAAGGATTCATGACACTGGCATAGCTTGCATCGGAACAAAATTTCACAAGAAGCTGGTTCAAGAAAGTCTGGCTCACATCGTCATACATTTCTAGCAAACTTTTTGGTCCTGGCATGGGAAGTTCTACCATGAGTAAACAAAGCTACTCACTCAAATTCACTGTTTGCTCAAAAGTATACTGAAAACATGGTCTACCAAATTATTGTGAAATTAGCAGTGTCTATAGATGTGAAGATGTCTGATATACTAATACTACTCTGATGGAAACAGGCTCTTCCTGAAAATCATCATAAGGATGAGTTGCCCTAGAAGATTTTGCATCATAATATCCTGAAAGAGACAGAGAAAAACAGGAATATGAGAAGAAAACAAGTTTGTACCTGAAAGGAGTGCGAGAGGCAACCGTACGTGTCATTTTGAATACCAATGGTAGCAACAGCAGATCGAGCAAAGCGATCGGGATGAGGAGCAAGACAACTGACGGCATCTTTCATATTAGGCATTGCTGTTGCGACATAAAAAGGCTTCACACACTACATGAGAAATGATAGTGATTGGAGCCTAGCTGAGTAGCTTCATATCGGTACCTGTATGATGATTCCTTTTCTGGAATATTCATATCTTAGAGCAGTTGAGAAAAAACTAGCAAACGCCTGAAGCAAATAGATCATGAAGTGAGAAATTTAGTAGCTTGACAGCACATGATTTTAATGGGTGGTTGTAAAATCACTGACCAACAAGTATAGTTCACCTTGGATGAAGAATATACTGTTGAGAATGCCAAGGGACTAGTAGATGCATATGAAGATACATTGACTATCACACCACGCCCTCTGAGAGAGAGAGAGAGAGAGAGAGAGAGAGAGAGAGAGAGAGAGAGAGAGAGAGAGAGAGAGAGAGAGAGAGGAGTACATAGGAACGGATAGACTAACAGCCACACCTCTCCACCATCTTGGGTAGCACAAGATGTGTCATCTGTACCATTGACTGACAGTTCAGCTCAATGATGTCACGATGACGCTGAGTGACAGACAGATAAACACATAATTATTCATTGGATCATCCTTTTGCTTACAGTTACAGGCGCATCATTAAAGTAGCTAGGTCGCTGTAAAGCCAGCCCCACATTGTTGACTGCAGTAGTAAGCTAGTAACACATGTCATGATAGTACTGGTCATTTCTCACCTAGTACAGCTACATCAAGGTCTGATATTTCAGCTTGTATGTCAGCATACACTGACTGACCATCACTGAAGTCAACAGGAATCACACGCACCTCACGATTATACTGATCACCTGAAAATACAATAAGTTGACTTTCTTCCTACCTACCACTAGCACTATAGGAGACCCTTTTTCTTAGGGAAAGAACCTGCCAGACTATATTACCTAGCCACTGCATTACTACGGCTAGACTAAAGTCAATTATGTCTGAGATGATAAAAATTCAATTTTAATGCAATTGCAGTGCAATTTCTGTGACCAATCATAATGACAGATGTGAAAAAGCAATTCTTATCAGCATTCAGTATACTTACGGATGATGCTAGCCACTGCATTCAGCTTCTCCTCTGATCGGCTCATGATGACAACATTGAGACCTTGACGAGCAAGCTGCATGAGTAGAGTAGTTGGGGCTGGTCATGTGGCTACAGTTAGTTTGCCATAGGTTTTAACCGTAACAGAATTGGTAACTATAGGGCATATTTGTACACTAACGTGGACACTCTGTGTTCTACATTAGCTTTGTAACTGTGTATGATAGCTGGTGCGTTAACATGATGTCTAGGAAGTTACAAAAACGGGGTTTTTCAACTTTCCGAAATGCATACTAAATAGCTCCCCACTACTGAAGGGCATCTGAGCTACGAGACTCCCCTTTCACTCATGTGGCTGTCTTCCTATAATCCCGTGAATTGAGCTAACTGGTTTTTGGCAAGCTGAGAAACCTCCACATGTGTCTAGCCAAGATAAAACACTGTCTAGCATCACTAGCTTACAATTTCTAAGTTGTTTTTGCTAGTCTGCTGTCTAACAGTTGCCTGAAATAACTGGGTTTCATCGTTTCGTGATGTCCTGGCTAGCCTATGCTAGAGGTCACAAAGGCCGCACAATTTTGTGAACTAGGACGACCCGTGGTGAATGTATTAGGGCATTCAGCTCATGTGAGAAGCGACCAAACCTGTTATAGTTAAAATCTATGAGTTTACTCACCGTACCTCTAGTGCATATCCACGACCAATACCTTCTGATGCACCAGTTACAACTGTATAGTGTATTGTAGATGAGTCAACAGATAATCCTTACTAGTAGACTAGTAACTCACTCGCCCAGTTACCATACTTCTTGAGGTCCACACGAGATATGCCCCATGGAGCAAGCCAGTAGGCTCGGAAGTCGCTCGGAAGTCGCTCGCCAGTCTCCAAAGATGCCCCAAAACTATCTTGAGCAAGTAGCCAGCGCCTATCACAGCAGCCACGTTGCGATAGAGAGAGTACTGCTCGGACAAGAGCACGTCCACTACGCCTCTCAACTGATTCATTATTTCACTTCTTGGCCCTATCGTCACGTGGGCGGATGAAGTGCGTGCAATAAGAGCTTACTCAGGCTCGCAAAAATAGTGTTTTACATCTACTAAAGTGAAATGTCTGTTCAAGACTATAGAGGCAATCCTAGCACTTTGCTCAGCTATTGTGCATTCCTTTTTGGTAGAACATATCTTTTCCGAAAGACAAACAGCATAATGAATTTTCCGAAAAAATTTTGAATCAATTTATCCTGAAAGGAGAAACAATCAACAATAAGTTAAGCAGAGAAGTAGCAATACCTGAAAGGCATGGGTTAGGCAACCGTATGTGACATTCTGAATACCAATAGTAGCAACAGCAGATCGAGCATAGTGATCGGGAAGAGGAGCCCACCATGTTGCCTCACTCATCTTGACCATTGTCGTAGCAACATACAAAGGCTTCACACACTACATAAAAATTTATGTGCAACACTGTAAAAAATTTGATTATCAACTTTTGAACCTGTACGATGATTCCTTTCCTGGAATATTCATACCGTAGAGCCGTTGAGAAGAATGTAGCAAATGACTTAAAGGACAAACAGATGAATGGTCAGTTGGTCAAGAATATGTTAAAATCACCTTTGATGAGGAATACACGGTATTGAAAGGCATGGGTCTCGTAGAAGAATATGAAGAAACGTTGACAATTATACCACGCCCTCTGAGAGAGAATGATGAACACACAAATGAATAGAGAAATAAATAGCCACACCTCTCCACCATCTTGGGTAGCACAAGATGTGTCATCTGTACCATTGACTGACAGTTCAGCTCAATGATGTCACGATGACGCTGAGTGACAAACAGACAGAGGATCAACATAAAATAAACACTACTCACAGTTACAGGTGCATCATCGAAGTAGCTACGTCGCTGTAAAGCCATTCCCACATTGTTGACTGCAGTAGTAAGCTAGTAACACATGTCATGATAGTACTGGTCATTTCTCACCTAGTACAGCTACATCAAGGTCTGATATTTCAGCTTGTATGTCAGCATACACTGACTGACCATCACTGAAGTCAACAGGAATCACACGCACCTCACGATTATACTGATCACCTGAAAATAGCATTATTCTGGCATTATACCGGTAACAAATCAGTGATGCCCGCATTACTACTCTACCAGCAAAATTGCATATAACCTGTGCTTCTTTGTTGGTATCAGCGCACTGCTATTAACACAATTCAGTGGTAAAAGTGAGTAATGACGATTTCTACTGATCAAGGTGAGACTTAGTCTAAAGAGCTGTAAGACCCTCTTATCAACACACCAGATGTCTTATAGTTATCGTTTTGTTCACATTGAGTTGCCGATAAGAGGGTCCTACAGCTCGCTAGACTAGGTGAGAGTTCACACCGAAATGAGTTGTTATTTTTGTCAGACATGCACATGTGCTTACGGATGATGCTAGCCACTGCATTCAGCTTCTCCTCTGATCGGCTCATGATGACAACATTGAGACCTTGACGAGCAAGCTGCATGAGTAGAGTAGTTCGGGCTGGTCATGTGGCTACAGTTTACTCACCGTACCTCTAGTGCATATCCACGACCAATACCTTCAGATGCACCAGTTACAACTGTATAGTGTATTGTAGATGAGTCAACAGATAATCCTTACTAGTAGACTAGTAACTCACTCGCCCAGTTACCATACTTCTTGAGGTCCACACGAGATATGCCCCATGGAGCAAGCCAGTAGGCTCGGAAGTCGCTCGCCAGTCCCCAAAGATGCCCCGACACTATCTTGAGCAAGTAGCCAGCGCCTATCACAGCAGCCACGTTGCGATAGAGAGAGTACTGCTCAGACAAGAGCACGTCTACTACGCCTCTCAACTGATTCATTTTCACTAGTCTTCTTGCTAATTCTGTATGGTCACGTGGGCGGATGAAGTGCGTGCAATAAGAGCTCACTCAGGCTCGCAAAAACATTCCATAATACTATTTTACATCTACTAAAGTGAAATGTCTGTTCAAGACTATAGAGGCAATCCTAGCACTTTGCTCAGCTATTGTGCATTCCTTTTTGGTAGAACAAATTTTTTCCGAAAGACAAACAGCATAATGAATTTTCCGAAAAAATTTTGAATCAATTTATCCTGAAAGGAGAAACAATCAACAATAAGTTAAGCAGAGAAGTAGCAATACCTGAAAGGCATGGGTTAGGCAACCGTATGTGACATTCTGTATACCAATAGTAGCAACAGCAGATCGAGCATAGTGATCGGGAAGAGGAGCCCACCATGTTGCCTCACTCATCTTGACCATTGTTGTAGCAACATACAAAGGCTTTACACACTACGTAAAAAAATTATGTTCAACACTGTAAAATTTGATTCTCAATTTTTGAACCTGTACGATGATTCCTTTCCTGGAATATTCATATCGTAGAGCCGTTGAGAAGAATGTAGCAAATGACTTAAGGCACAAACAGATGAATGGTCAGTTGGTCAAGAATATGATCACCTTTGATGAGCAATACACGGTAGAGAAAGGCATGGGTCTCATAGAAGAATATGAAGAAACGTTGACAATTATACCACGCCCTCTGAGAGAGAATGATGTACACACAAATGAATAGAGAAATAAATAGCCACACCTCTCCACCATCTTGGGTAGCACAAGATGTGTCATCTGTACCATTGACTGACAGTTCAGCTCAATGATGTCACGATGACGCTGAGTGACAGACAGACAGATGATCAAACTTAAAATATCAACATTACTCACAGTTACAGGCACATCATCGAAGTAGCTAGATCGCTGTAAAGCCAGTCCCACATTGTTGACTGCAGTAGTAAGCTAGTAACACATGTCATGATAGTACTGATCATTTCTCACCTAGTACAGCTACATCAAGGTCTGATATTTCAGCTTGTATGTCAGCATACACTGACTGACCATTACTGAAGTCAACAGGAATCACACGCACCTCACGATTATACTGATCACCTGAAAATAGCATTATTCTAATATCATACCGGCAACAAATCAGTGATGCCCGCCTGATGCCCGCATTACAACTCTACCAGCAAAATTGCATAACCTGCACTGCTTTGTTGGTATCAGCGCACTGCTATTAACACAATTCAGTGATAAAAGTGAGTAATGACGGTTTCTAATCGTTTCTAATCAAGGTGAGACTTAGTCTAATGACCTGTAAGACCCTCTTATCAACACACTACATGTTATCGTTTTGTTCACATTGAGTTGCCGATAAGAGCGTCCTACAGCTCGCTAGACTAGGTGAGAGTTCGCACCGAAATGAGTTGTTATTTTTTTGTCAGATATGCACATGTGCTTACGGATGATGCTAGCCACTGCATTCAGCTTCTCCTCTGATCGGCTCATGATGACAACATTGAGACCCTGACGAGCAAGCTGCATGAGTAGAGTAGTTGGGGCTGGTCATGTGGCTACAGTTCACTCACCTCTAGTGCATATCCACGACCAATACCTTCTGATGCACCAGTTACAACTGTATAGTGTATTGTAGATGAGTCAACAGATAATCCTTACTAGTAGACTAGTAACTCACTCGCCCAGTTACCATACTTCTTGAGGTCCACACGAGATATGCCCCATGGAGCAAGCCAGTAGGCTCGGAAGTCGCTCACTAGTCCCCAAAGATGCCCCGACACTATCTTGAGCAAGTAGCCAGCGCCTATCACAGCAGCCACATTGCGATAGAGAGAGTACTGCTCGGACAAGAGCACGTCTACTACGCTTCTCAACTGATCCATGTTTTTGACGCGTGGGCGAGGCTAACATGTAATTAGTGTATAAATTTTGAAACATGTGAAAAAATTAATCTACTTCTGGTCTGTAACTGCAAGATGTCTTATACGAACCAGGGAATGAAACACCGCATAAGTAAACAACCACTTCGGAAATAGACTGAAACTCAGACACTGCAAAAATAAAGCATAATCACAAATAATAATTATTACAACTTAACATAAATACGTACCTGCAAGGCGTGAGAGAAGCAGCCTGATGTGTGCTGTTGAATACCAATAGTAGCAACAGCTGAGCAGGCAAAATCCTCTGGACTAACGCTCAAATTCGAGCTGGTTGCATGGTAGGCGTGAGTCATTGTGGTCTTCACTAAAGATGGAACCACTAACTAAAAAAAAGTATAAGACAAATTTTTCATTTTTTAGTAGAGTGAGGTTTGCCTGCACAGTGACTCCTGTGTTTGAATACTCACGATGAAGAGCAGCTGAGAAATGGTTGACAAACATCTGCAGAGAAGAGAAGATAGCTTGATTGTAGAGACACTGGCTCCCACGATGCTCGATCACCTTAGAAGCAGAGTATACACTGAGAAGTGGTGTCAAATTCAGGGAAGCATGCGATGATATATTCACTATTACTCCAGTACCCCTGAGCAAAATAGAATTGAACTATGGAGCTACAGGTCACTGTACCTCTCCACCATCTTGGGTAGCACAAGATGTGTCATCTGTACCATTGACTGACAGTTCAGCTCAATCATGTCACGATGACGCTGAGTGACGAAACTGCTGAAAAATTTTACTAGAAATAAATGTACGGCCACCTTTTTAGAGACATTATTGAAGTATTCAGGATATTTTAGACTGAGTCCCACATTGTTGACTGCAGTAGTAAGCTAGTAACACATGTCATGATAGTACTGGTCATTTCTCACCTAGTACAGCTACATCAAGGTCTGATATTTCAGCTTGTATGTCAGCATACACTGACTGACCATCACTGAAGTCAACAGGAATCACACGCACCTCACGATTATACCGATCACCTGAAAATTCGACAGTGCACACTGAATATTGTAACAAGTTCACGCATTAACTTACGAATAACACTAGCAACTGAGTTCAATTTCTCCTCAGATCGGCTCAGAATAGCTACATTGAGTCCCTGACGAGCAAGCTGTCGTCGGTTCAGAACAAGTGTCGATGAGAAGAGGGTGTGGCTAGCTATCACTTACTTCCAGTGCATATCCACGACCAATGCCTTCAGATGCTCCAGTGACAACTGTTGTACAATAATATAGCACTTGGTTTGTAGTGTTCAACTCACTTGCCCAGCTCCCGTATTTCCTGAGGTTCTTACGAGACACGCCCCATGGAGCAAGAAAATAGGCACGAAACGCGTTAGCTAGTTCCCACAGGCCTCTTGAGAGTATTCTAAGCAAGTAAACAGCTCCTATGACAGCAGCCACATTACAATAGAGGGAGAACCACTCAGAGAAGAAAACGTCCATGGACGCAACGAGAATGGGAGGGGCTCGGTGCACGTGTTATGATGGAGCCGACCACGTGGAATGCTCACTTCAGCGATCTAGAAGAAACTTATCGTGCCGAATTCTCCTCGACTAAATCTACTAGTATTCTAAAAGAATTGATTCAACTATCAATAGATGAAGACCTTAGGTACTATAGCAGTGTTTGATGGATCTGTACATTTGTGATGATTTTATAGAAAATCAGTCACTTGTTCTCAGACCAGTATACTGAAGAACATACTAACAGACACGACCCGAGCATTGCATCAGCCAGGAAGTTGTGATCATGTCGACAAACAAACTCAGTACGAGCTCCTGTTGCTGAACTGCCTAAAACTGTTGAGAAACTTGTGTGCAGGAGCCCCTGCCAATCAGCTCGAGATCCTGTAAGAGCAAAAACTGGTGTGCATACCAGTGCGTACGTGTGATGTGTTATCAAATATACAATTACACAGTTATGAGAGTTATTCATTGTTAACATTACATGTATGTGCAAATTCAATAGGAAGTTTCTGGAACCAGTTTGTGATTTGCTATCTTCTAAAAAAGGTTTCTATTTGTTATTTGTTTGACTTAATTGTAGCATTGTGTCTTTCATACACATGACATCATTTTAAGCATGTTTACCAGTTTAATTCACTTGCCCAAACATGCATAAAACTGATTACCAACGTCTCTCACTCAATCCTGCTGCTATGTAGTGATATATTACACTGATTTGTTTTGATCAGCTTGACGTCTATCATTATTTGCTTAATGTTTTGATGTACATGCTTATGCAACGATATCCAAGAGTTGCCAGACAAAACTGAAAATGAGCTACTGAAGTGCCGATGCAGTCTGAATAGAGATCTGATAAATTACCAACTGTTTTCACTGGATGGGAATGGTTGTTTGCTTATTATTTAGTCTGGATGTTTCAAAACAGCATCCTATAGTATAACTTAGTATCAAAGATGTTTTCATGTGAGTTTCACTCTTTTATGTCGTGATATTTGCTGCTACAGAGTATGGAGAGCCATTGCTGAGGACTGTAGCAGTGCAGTTGCTTGGTAACGTGTGCGTAGGATGTGAAGAAGGACAGCAACAAGTGTGGAGCTTGTGCTATCCTGAGCTCTTATGGTGCGTCCGATGTCCTCTCGTGTGAAGTGATTATTGATCAGTGATTGTGGCTGTGTACAACATCAAAAAATAATTAAGCAGCTGCTATTGTGCACAAGAATTGTACGGTCATAGTCAACCTGTAGTACAACATACAAAAAGATTTTTGCAACATGCCAAGAGGCGATATTATTTTGTTGTATTCATTGCACTATTGGAAGTTGTATGCTCCTTGGAATGATAAGCTCCTAGTTTTACGTCATACATGGCTGAAAATAGCATTCCGGTCAATTGTCATAGCATCTGGAAATTTTCAAATAACTTGTTCAATCAAAGGTAGTTGAACTTGTAAATGATAATCATTGATTGTACTGTCTAGACGTAGTCACCATTGTTTTGGTTGACAGGTTTACTAGAACAAAGTGACCAACCAATGGTTGGTCTAAGTAGTAAAAAAGTCAGAAATTGACCTATATTTCAGACCACTGGTCTGTTGTTTTAGTCACGCATTTGTCTCATACCCTGATTTTTCACAGCACTCTGTTGAATGGAAACAATGCCAATTGTGCTTGCATGGTTCTATACACTTGCATTCTCAAATCTGATAAAAGAAGGTACATGTAGCGAAGATAAGATTACAACAACACTATTAATAGTCATAACATTCTGCAGAAGTGAATTGATTTGTGGACATAATGGCCGGAACCTCATTGTGCCTATACTTCGTTGCTTGGTATCAGTTGATCAATTAGAATGGAGGTAAACCCATTATCCTCCTGTGTTTACATGGCTATTGTTGTGTGCATCATGGCAATGGCAGTTACCTCGTCATGGAAACACTGTTACTGAATACACCTTTATCACAGCTATACGCTCTCATTGAGAACAATCCATGTGAAAGGTACTGGTTGGCAAATTCCCAAAGCACACACTTCCGCCCACTGTAAATTAAAGCTCATGCAATGTGTAGTGCAGACGAGATTAAACTGGTTTAGTTACCTAATCACTGTACAAGCCATTTTTTCTTTTTTCTCCGACATAACCTACATGTTATGATGCCATTTTCTTACAGACTGATACTGTTCAAGCTTCTTGCTGATAGTAAGTGCTGATAACATAATTCAAAAGTAGTGTCAAAAGTTGTTGAGTCTGTATTGTAATACATTTTGTGCTGTGTTTGATTACGTTCAGCGTGTGACGATGAAGATGATACACTGCTATCTGGAATCCTGTCTGATCAAGCTAACCTGCGTTACTTGCAAGACCAGTTCGTCCAGCACTGTACCAAGTACCTGTCATGTGATCGAGGTCTCAGAGAACTGCTTCATCGTGATGGCAGACTACCCGAACAACAGCCAGAATACACCGTACAGGTATCTCATTATTTTCCATCCTCATTATTATTGCTCGTACTTAGGGTATGGTCTTTTTGTTGAAGATACTATCTGAGACATCTTGTCGTATGGTCTACTTGCAAACTCTGCAACAACAGTCAGACTTAATTAGTCTAGTGAAAGCACTGGGTAATTTTAACACGATATAACTCGTACATTCGTGATTATCTACTTGTTTGTGTGCTCTAGAAGTTCTCAGTGATCTGTCAATGATGGACGGTAGTCTTACCTCAGGCAAGAGCAGGACACATTTGAGAGACTATGTTGACGGGAGTGATAAAGTGAAGGAGCATCTACTGTTTGGAGTGAAGAGGAATCTCATAAAACTAATCGGAAATTTGTGCTACAAAAGTAGGCGGTGCCAGGATAAGGTATCGAGTCTATCAACACTTATTATTTTTGTAATCCTAAGTGTATCTGTAGGTCAGAGAGCTGGAGGTTATACCATTGATTCTAAACCAATGCAGTCTAGACATGCTCAATCCATGTATCCACGATACTTTTGCTAGTCAGAATAATCGTACTAAACTTTCTCTTAACAAGTTAGTAGATATCACACAGTGGTCGATATGGACCATTCGTAACCTTTGTGAGGAAAACCCTGATAATCAGGCTGTTATTGCTAAATTAGAACAGAGAGGAGTTGCTAATTCTGACGTGCTGAAGGAGATGGGCAGTGAAGTTGTGGTTGGAGATGATGGACGCTTGAAGGTTCGACCGACAAAGCAGTAGAGTATTCTCTTGTGGTGTATATCAGAAACTATTGTTTTGTATTGAGAATTTCAGTTTGAACATTCCAAACAGAGATTATTGCTTTAGTAATATTATTCATGACAGGATAAACAAACAAATATTGCCAGTCATGCATATAAAAATAATTGCACCTGTGAAATGTTTTTTTATGATAAGTACTTTGTTCGTCCTTTACTCTCCTCTGCCTTCAATTTACACAGTAATATTTTTCGATCACATCTGTACATATGTCACAGATGATGTCACAGCACCACTGGAATCGACAGTTGCAGTAGTATGAACCAACTGTTCGCTGATGTCTGAATTGTTGTCCGCAGCATATATCCTCGCACACTGGTGTTTCTTTGAACAATGGGGAAGCTTGCAAAGTAGCCAGTAGATTGCGTGGAACACATTCACGTCCATATGTGTAGTGACGATCACGGATACAATAGTTGACGGAGCTTTTAATGTAGACTAGATGGCTTGCTCTTGGTGTCATGCTGTGTGGTGTTTCACTTCTTAAGAGGGGTGGTCCGATGCTTCGATGCTCAACAGAGACTCTAACTGCACTGTTGTGTTGGACCTTTAAAACATGGCTGATTTCCCTCATTGGAGAGATTACTCGCCAACAAGTCTTCATAGAACAAGAGCCTGATACCCCGTGACACTTGCAGACAGTCTTCATTGTGTCTTCCACAACCTGTAGAAAAATCATGCAATAGTTCATTACTTGATGGACCAAACTCTATACTTAGTTGCCATGCACTATTTTAGCTAACTGGCTGTGATTGCTAACTAACTTTGCAGGTGTGCACTGGGCGGTGCTCAATTATACTAATGTGATAAGAATTTTTATGCATAACAAAAATTTTTGGAGTTGTCCTGAGAGACTGTAGCTAGTCAGTCATGCACCGTTCAACACCCACTCACTTTTCTTCCCACATTGTTGTTATGGAGATTCACTGTTGCCAGGTCTTTTTCTTTTTCTGTCTTATTTTCGTAACCTTCTCTTTCTCTTGCATCCAAAAAATCTCTGGCAAAGCGCACACCATATTCAACATTGTCGCTGCAGCCTCCCCATGTTGCTCCATCTGATGTTTTCTGACCGTTCAGTCGATTGTCACAGGTGCATCCATTGATCCTTCCTTCACTGCATGCAGCTGTAATTGCATGAACAGCTGTGGCTGAAGTCAGTGCATGGACAAAGGCATGCTCTTTGGTAGCTGTATATAAATGAAAAAAATCAATTATGATTATACTTTGCATACACGAGTTATGTACAATTGCAATGTGCACTGTACCTCTTTTGAGATCTCTGGAGGTGTCTCCGAAGAATGGGGGCACGCTACCACTGCAGTTCCACCGTTCGTTTTTGAACTGGTAGTGACATTCACTGTTGAAAACCGATACAGAGCTCTGCAGCACGCCCATGGACTGCGGTGATTCTACGCACACATCTCGTTGCTTGCTATTCAGATTCGGGGCAATGCGGCATATTTGCTCTGCCGTGAAAGTAGACCCTCCATCCACTGAAAAAGACGCGAGGAGCCTGCACAGGAGAAGAGCAGAGTAATCAGATTATTGGCGCGGTAATTTGAAGACCGCATAATTCGCGATAACAAGCGCGAACTCTCCTTACAAGCATTACACAATCAGTACTATCCTGCGAAAAACTAACATGTTAGCACTCCCTAGCTCTTGAGAGTAAACCACGCGAGACAGGATCAGTACCGTGCTGCAGAGGAGAGGCAGCACTAGTCGTGACATTGCAACCAGAATAGAGCCTGCTGTCTGTCACTGTAGACTGCAGCGCAAACTAGCATGCTATATAAACTGCTTCACGCCACATCACATAGTGCTTGTTGTGGCGTTGAAACAAATTTGCATTCAAATTAGCTCGTTTTGATCGATAACATAATGTATGTACCTACATGTATGTATATTTTATTCAGTGAATAGAACATCAAATCTATCACTTCCTTAGCAATTCACATACATGCTCTTACAATACAAGATTCTGTATTCATGCAATGTTGTACATCAGTGTAATAATAAATCATTAATAGCTGCAACACTACAGCTAGTATCGCGCTAACTCACCACAAAATAAAAATCCAGGATCCCTTCGAGTAGATGAATAAATTCCATAGCTTCATCTTCATCATTGTATGTTCTGCAACTTCGTTTTCACTGCGGATCAGTCAAGAACTCCGTGCATATGATATACTGAGCTAGTCGCTACGCTTCGATAAGCAGACTGCACTGATGACTACTCCTTAGGGAAGGCAGTTTTATAAACAGGTCCTGGCAGCAACTCGTGAATAATGACCCAAGTCTGCAAGCTGCATGCCAACATGAAAGGCAGCAGCCAAGAGGGTGTAGTCAAAACCCGCACAAGTTACTTTGTTTTGGTGTTGCTACATGTATTTATATAGCAATCAAGAATACAAGACTACGTGCGTTGCACTTGGAAATGTCATTGTCTGCAGCATGCATGCGGATGTCCAGGGTTTGAGGGGGTTTGGTGTAATTTGAGCTCAAGCATCATAACTCAGTTGTACGATGCCTTGCACCTTGTGTAAACTGGTACATGTATGATTGCAACACGACACGTAAAACTTGGATGTTGAAAGAAGTCCTTAAATTCAAAGCATTCTTCTAATGAGAATTGCAAGCGTTTGAGTTCGAGTAGATGCTCGAATTTTGCGAGTACTCACTCGAGACGAGATAAAACATGGCTGAATTTCGAAACATATCAAAAGCGATAGCACTGGTGACTGGCGGTGCATCGGGACTAGGTCGTGCCACTGCTGCACGTCTAGCGAGGCAAGGTGCCTCGGTGGTAATTGCAGATCTACCTAGTAGTCGTGGAGAGGAAGTTGCTAAAGAGATGGGCAGTAACGCAACCTTCGTGCCCACTGACGTGCGTCTCTACTTCACCTCTCCTCACTCTTGCATTGTTTTGTTTTGTCTGTCACCTATTAAAGACAGACCATAGTTCTCCTAATGGGGGCATTAATAAAGCGTCACTTTGATGACAGGGAGGGGCTAAAGTGAATCACTCCAATTTCAATCAGTGCATGTAAATAAGCTTATCCGATTCTGCTCAGGAAACCTTTGTTCACTTATTCTGTCATTAAACACAGCTGTTACAAACAAACGAAGAGGGTAGCACTATCGTATTGGGTAACATGGTCGAGTTGATTGACACTGATTTGTTGTGTCAGCAATCTACCATGTACAGAAGGCCCATTATTACTAGTAGTCTAAATCACTCCAGTTTACGAGATGCAGTATCTCACACGTTCGAATTGTTTGAACTTGCAGACATGACCAAATGTGTTTTCTTGTTGTTTTAAGGTTACGTCTGAAACTGATGTCAGCAGAGCTGTCCAAACTGCCGTGGAGAGATATGGCGGACTAAATGTGACAGTAAACTGTGCTGGAATAGGTATGTAGATGGAGTATTCTAGTTTTACTACTCCAGACACCGTCCAATCAGTAGTGTTTCCAATACTCATTATTCGATGATTATGCAAAAGATGTGTAAATTCCTTCTCCTCCTCCTCCTGTTTGTTAGGTCATGCTGCTAGGAAACTGTTGTTGTGAAAACTTTTCTCCAGCTGTTATTCATGAACATTACCGTCATTACATAAGCATTTAATAGTCGGCAGCCATCTTAATGGATGACGTAGCTTGACGTCATGTAGTAATGATGACATTGGTTGTGGTGATAGTAACAACTATTAGCTGTGGTGATCAGAATGAATATCATATTGTTCTTCATAATTAGGGATTGCTGTCAAGACCATTTCTAAGAAGGGTCCACATTCTTTGGAGGATTTTCAACGAGTTCTCAATGTCAATACAGCTGGAACATTTAATGTGATCCGCCTTTCTTCCGAGGTCATGTCCAAACAAGATTCTTTAAATAAGTCGGGAGAGAAAGGTCATTTATATGTTTTAGTCTTTACGTTTGATCACTCAATCTCGAAACAGGTGTCATTGTTAATACCGCTAGCGTGGCTGCTTACGACGGTCAGATGGGACAAGCTGCTTATTCAGCCAGCAAGGGAGGTATAGTGGGGATGACCCTACCTATTAGCAGGGATCTAGCACGCTATGGGATACGTGTATGCACTATAGCACCAGGTGAGTGGCAGACTAGTGTTGTTATATCGCTGTTACCTGAGCAGACTCCACCAAGGACACACATAATGACTTACGTCTAGGAATGTTGGCTTATGAAATCTACCAATTATTTCTTCCTTTTGTCCTTGTTTACTTAGGCCTCTTCCTCACTCCATTGCTGGAGGGCTTACCAGAGAAGGTGCAAAACGAGTTATCCAAATCAGTACCGTTTCCCCAGCGACTGGGTGACCCAGACGAGTATGCTCATGTTGTCCAATCCATTATAGAGAACCCAATGCTAAATGGTGAAGTGATCAGGCTGGACGGTGCTTTGCGCATGCAGCCATAGATCACTACAGGTACGGGCAAGCAGTCAACACGAATAATGAACTGTTGGATAATTACTGTAATTAGGCTTGTTTGAATTGTTTCATAATAGATTTAGTAATTCAATTATAATAGTTATATGGCAAACATTGTTATCCTATACTATTGAGAGAGTTAAAATGAAATGTTTACATCATATAGCTTGTTTATGGTTGTTGAACAAAGCTCGCTCCAAATAGGTGGGTGGATGACTTTGTCATTTTGCATTTTTCCTAGTGGGGGTTGCAAGGAGGTGAACTCAAACACTACTGATGACCAATTATTACATAGTGTTAAGACGCAACATGCATTGTGCATAGTTTTTGCTCAGAGAAAGCCTTTGAAGTTGGGAGGAAGACCTTTGAATAGTGAAGCAACGCACCCAAAGAGTGTGATAGCTGTGATGTGCATACTCTGCCCACGAAATGCAGAGATCTAGTAACTCGTGTGTGTGTGGGGGGTAAGTACTAAACGCAAATTCTGTTGAAATCACTAATTCAGCAATGTTATGTACATTTCGATACACAAGGTTACTAATAATAAATACATTAGTGAAAATTGCCAAAATAATCATAAAACAAAGTTGAGCTGCTACTAACTATATAGTCATGTGCCTGGCTACTCCTTGAGTTTGCCGAGGAGAGCGTCACATGTTTTCTTGGCGTCTCCGAGCAACATTGACGTGTTCGGCTTGTAGAATACTGGATTGTCGACAGCAGCATAGCCCACCCCAAGACTACGCTTCATTACAATTACATTCTTTGAATTCCACACTTGCAAAACGGGCATTCCAGCAATAATCGAGTTAGGATCTTCCAAAGCAGCTGAGTTGACAGTATCGTTTGCACCAATAACTAGAGCGAGGTCAGTATCAGAGAAGTCGTCATTGATCTCGTCCATCTCCAGCACAACATCGTACGGAACACCAGCTTCTGCTAGTAGCACGTTCAGCTGACCAGGCATTCGACCGGCAACGGGATGGATTCCAAAGCGGACATTCTTGCCTTGATTGCGAAGTAATTCAACCATTTCTGCAATAGGGTACTGTGCTTTGGCAACACACAGACCATAGCCAGGAGTAATGATAATGTTCTGGGCATCCTTGATCATGTCGATAGCTCCATCTACTTGCACTTCAGTGTGTGTGCCGGTGATTTCCATGGGCTTGCCTCCCTTGCTAGACAGGGTGCCGTACCCGCCAAAGATGACGTTGGTCAGTGATCGGTTCATTGCCTTGCACATGATGTAGGACAGGATTGCTCCAGAGGAACCGATTAGCGCTCCCACGATGGTGAGGAGGTTGTTATTCAGCATAAAGCCCTCGGCACACAGTGCCCATCCACTGTAGCTGTTGAGCACAGTAATGACTACAGGCATGTCAGCTCCTCCGATGGCGGCTGTAAGAGTAACTCCCATGGCAGAAGAAAGAGCAGCTGTTGTACTGAGGCAGCTCATGTCAGCAACATACCCAGGGTTAGTCATGAAGTAACCCATGGCACCGACGTTGGCTAGGAGCATACCCATATTGAGAGCATTACGACCGGGAAGAAGTAGAGGATCAGATTTCAAGAGACCCTGTAGCTTACCAAATGCAACCAAAGAGCCAGTGAAGGTAACTCCTCCAATGAATGTACCAAGGAAAAGAGCAGCTTTAGTGATTCCTCCCGAAGGATCGGTAAGAAGATGGGCATGCTCTGTCATGTATGTAGCCACGCAAGTAAGCACTGCTGCCATTCCTACAAAGCTATGGAATGCAGCAACAAGCTGAGGTAGGTCAGTGATGGCCATACGCCGGGCAATAACGGTACCAATCAATCCACCCACTCCAATACAACCAAGCATCTGTGTCATCAGAGGAGGAGAAAGACCAAGACCAGCAATGGTGGCTATCATACCAGAGCTTACTCCGATAATTCCAAGAGCGTTACCGACTCGAGCACTTCCCTGAGAAGACAGACCGCTGAGTGCACCAACACAGCAAAGCGATGCTCCAAGATAACCCATTTGCTGTATGTCAGAAAAGCCATACATGTGTGAAGCCATGTAGCCGCCTAGAAATGCAGCTGCTGGGATGGCATAAAGATAGTTGTACTCTGGTGGATCTCCAGGACGACGGAACATATCTAACATCCTCTGAGTAACAAGAAAGCCTCCAAAGATGTTGATAGAAGATATGAAGGTTGCAATGGCAGCCATTGTTGCTGGCGTGGTGTTTGGTAAGTAGCCACCAGTCATACAGACCATGCCTCCAACAGCAGTGATACCAGATATGGCATTAGTGACGGACATTAGGGGAGAGTGAAGGGCAGGAGTGACACCCCACACTGTGTGGTACCCCACGATGACACTAAGGGAGAAGGTGCTGATCATTGTACTGAAGGCAAGGGTAGGTGACACTAGCCCGAGGCCTATCAGACTGGTGAGACCACCAGTGTACACCAAGCTGCTTTGCATGGTGGACCGAAAAGGGCTGATCTCTTCTGGCTTGACCACCTCGGCTTTGACAACAGGGACCGCTGCCTGTGGCGCTTCCTTTGGTGGAGGAGGAGGCCAAGTGACTTTGCCATTGTGGGTAATCAGAGCTCCACGTACAACCTCATCTTCCAAGTTGATGTTAAAGTGTTCTTTATCTCCGATAGAAAGGAGGAACTTGGTGATATTGTTACCATATAGAGTACTGGCTTGGGTCGGTAGTCGACTTGGTAGATCAGTGTACCCAATGTGTGTGACGCCCTTGTATTTGTAGAGTTCATTGGGGCGTGTTGTAGCAATGTTACCACCAGCTTCAGCAGCAAGATCCACCACCACAGAGCCATCCTTCATTGACTCAACCATTGCTTCACTGATCAGCTTAGGAGCAGGTTTACCGGGAATCAGTGCAGTGGAAATAAGTATGTCTATCTCTTTGCACTGTTTGGTGAATAGTGCCATTTCAGCTTCAATAAACTCTTTGGTCATCTCTTTGGCATAGCCACCTGTCCCTTCACCAGATTCCTTGATGCCCACCTCCAGAAACTCGGCCCCCAAGGACTGGACTTGTTCCTTGACAGCAGCTCTTGTGTCAAAGGCTCTCACAATGGCTCCCATACTCTTGGCAGTACCAATAGCCGATAGGCCAGCAACACCTCCTCCAATCACCATCACCTTTGCTGGAGGGACTTTACCAGCAGCAGTGATCTGGCCAGTAAAGAATCTACCAAAATTATTGGCTGCTTCAATGACAGCCTTGTAACCAGCAATATTAGCCATTGAACTAAGAGCATCAAATACCTGAGCACGACTGATTCGTGGAATGCAGTCCATTGCCAATGTTGTGATGTTCTTTTCTGCCAGTTTATCAACCAGTTCTTTGTTCTGGGCTGGATAAAGGAAGCTTACGAGATTTGTCTTCTCTTTCAGTAACCCAACCTCCTCCATTGTTGGCGAACGAACCTTGAGAACAATATCGGATCCAAATACTTCTTCTCGCTTCTTCAACTGAGCACCCGATGCTTCATAATCAGCATTAGAGAACTTTGCTTCACTGCCTGCATTGTCTTCAAACACTACATTGAAGCCCGCCTTGGTGAGTGACTTTACAGCAGCCGGCGAAACAGCAACTCTCCGTTCATTAGGGAATGTCTCCTTTGGTATCCCAATAACTAGTCTGTTATAGGGAGTACCTTTGGGTGGAGTCACTGATTCAGGAGCAGCTTTAGAACAAAATCTACGAAAGTTTGAACGAACAGAAGCAATCGACGGTGAGTGAGAGTGATGATAGTTCAGACGTATTTGCGAGGAGAAACGGACGGAAGCATTGTGGAACCTCCCTGTCACCTGTGCCAGGTTGAACATGGTGATAGCAAAGTGCTCTGTAAGAGAGAGAAGGAAACAAACACTCACACACAGGCACAGAGGCACTAAACTAAACAATAAAGAAATTTGTTCACTCCTCTCTCTCAATCATAAGTTTATATTGTAACATAGGTCAATGAGTTCCTTTCAGTATCCCATTGTGCAGTACAACCAATAGCGCGACAGTAACCACCCATAGCAACCGCCATACACCAGCTGGGTCACTCTGAATAGTAAGTTGTAAAATGTCCCCACATTCATTATGTGGACAGTGACCTAGCAACGCCAAAGCAGTATAATAACCTGCTGTCTGTCACCTACATGTGCCCTAAACTAACAATAGTTCAGTTATTTTCAACATACACACATTGGCGAGCAGGTGCCCAGAAACTTATCTGGACTGAGAAGATACCAACTCGCAAATAATGATATCAGCCAATAGCTAAGTAAACACACAAACACATTATGGCAATGACTCAATAGATAGTTGGCATTCCACACAGCGATTCATGCTGAAATAGGCATTAGCTCAATGACCCAATAAATCTCCTACCCATTAGCTTAACTATAAAAACAATTTTGATAACTAGTCCGGAAAATTGCTAATAAAATGTTCCCAGTCTACGGTAATTAAATTACCCACACACAATGCACTTACAGGAAGCAATGTACCATTAGTAAGTGGAAGAGACAAACTGCCGCCGTCAGACTTAGAGAAGAAACCAACAAGCATGAAATTTATTACACATTGTTATTCACGCGTGTGTACTTATTTTTATTGGGCAAACAATAAATTCGATTAGTTGTCTAACAAAGAGCATCCCATAGGCAGCAACGACACGTGCAATTATACAACAGCCAAACAACTGCTACTCTGTGGGTACTCAGGCTCGTAAAATATGTACAGAGACAAACTACAGCGCCAAAAATGAATGCTGAACAAAACAAGGAACAACTACTACAGTATGGATGAATTCATAAAGTGCAAGAAATTTGCTGATAAGCCGAACAAAACACTTAAGTAATTATAAAGCAGTTACGCCCAAAATGACCTAAAAATGTCGGTATGAGGGTTGCGCAGCCACTTTGTACATGAACACACAAACAAGATGTACAGTACAAGCAGGCAACTTGTCTGCTCAGCTGATGTTGAGAGTTTAAATTCATGAAATTTTTTCTCACCAAAGAGAGTAATGAAGAAAGTGGAATTGTCAGCACATACCAGAACCAACACACTGTGGGTACAAAATGGAGAACGACATATTAAAAACCCACAATATATAATACATGTACAATCATTACAATACAGTGAATACAAGCTATCTATAAAGAACAAATCATTTATAACGAGAGTTTAACCTATTCAATACTCGTCCTTTCCTTGCTGGCGAGGTAGGCACCACAGGAAGACTTAGAGGGCGGGGAGATTAACGGAAACCCCTTAGAGGCACGTGGAATACATGAGAAACTCGAGGACTCGCGCGCGTACAAAACACGCTCGCTACTCCCATATCCCATAACAAGCTGTAGCCACCCACCTGATTGTAGGTAAACAAACTGGAGCGCCGTGTCTTCAGCTAGAACTTCTCTCTACAAAAGGGCGTTCCCGGCTAGGAGATCGAGACACAAAGAACGTGCACGTGATCTACATATTATACATTGCAGTCAAAATTCATTGCACAGCTGAAAATGAAAAATGATTATTGGAGAAAACCTAATTCAGCTATTTTTGTCTAAAACCACACGAACTGTAATGATCATACACACTATCGACCAGATGTTAGTCTTCTAACAAACAAGTCCACCTCTTCTTTTTTAAACAGACTACGTCCCTTCGGATTCTCCAGAAGCACAGTAGCACAGCAACCATTGGTTTCAGCTGCAAAGTCTTCGAACTTACAGTGAGGAGAAGGACTATCGGGAGGAAGAGTCAGCTGTGATGTATCCAGAGCCTGAAGTGAGAAGCAGACAGACAGTTTCACACAGTGGACGTGCAAACTAACCCTTTCACTGATGAAGACAGTCTTTCCCAATAGTTCCAATAGATTGGTTTTTTCTGTTATGATGCACTCTTTTGACAACCGGCAGTAAAAGAACAATCGTCTCCTCACAAAAATGTTGAGCAGAAGATTAGACTAGAACAAGCAATAGATCAAATGCAATGTTGGAGCATCGTATACCTGTTGCTGTAGTAGATCGTATGTTAGCTTGTTTCTGCCCCGTGGGTTTTCCAACAGGAGACAAGCTTTGAAACTCCCCTCACCAAGACGCGAGCCAGGATACAGTTCCAAATTGACGTAACCACAACTACACTTGGAAGTTGAACCAGACGAAACCGTAGAAGAGCTGGTGATCCATAATTGCAGTGCAGCACCTGCAATGCCTTTCATCTAAAAAGAAAAGAGATAAATAATGACCAAAATACTACAAAAATGTGTTCTTCTAATCACCATTTGTTTGTCTTCTGCAATGACCCGTGTTTTCTCTGCTCCCTGTTGAGCGGCTACAATGGGTCCCTTGGTGGTACTCTCAATGTACTGCTTGTGTGTCTGGATCACACGTTGGAGCGAGTGGGTGGGGCCTGGGTCACCTGACACCTCGTACAATACATCTACCGGATCTGATGGCTTCAGACCAGCCTGTGGAACATTAAATTTTGAACAAGTTTTCGTTTGTTTAACCACTTCTTTAGCACAAACCTTCTTTCTCAGTTTTTGTATTTTGTTGATGACCTCTCTGGCAATGCCCTCATCAAGCATATCCTGAGAGGGTGTGGTGTCCAGGAGAATCAGGAAGTCTCGGCTAGCATGAGCAGAGTAGCGAGACGAAAGAGAGGAGTCCACTGAGTATGTTAGCTAGAAAAGAGACGGAGACAGTGAGATCGTGAGCGTGCTAACTCACTTTCATGTCTTCTGTTGAGAGGGTGTGCCCTAAGACTACGATTTCTCCTCTTGTCTGAAAATCACGCAGCTCGGCATCGGTGAGTGCTGGAAAGGCGAAGTTAGTCACGTGAACAAACGAGTCACCCTAAACTAACCCTTCACAGCAGGAGCAACTGTTTTGAAGTCTGCTTTGAGTCGCTTTCCGAGCCTATCACTGTCGGGCTCTGCTTGTAATGAAATGCCGTATTTGCTGTCATCTTCCGCAAGAACAAGTGAACGCACGTTGAGTTCCTGTGCGACAGAGAAATGACGAATGGAAACTAAAACAGGTAAACACATTGAATTCCAGGAAGGGAATGCACCAAGCATGATGGGAAAATAATTATGTGCACCGTCCAGGTGCGTAGCCAAACCCTGTAAATTCACATAATTCTCTGGAAAAGATACTGACAAGGAAATTAATGATTATACGTAATTGCATGTAGAATGATGGGTGGAAACTAAAACCAGGTCCAGCTGTGTAACCGAAGCCAATAAATTCATATTGAATCCATGGAGAGGATGGTAAAATTATGTGCATAATTGCACAGAATGATGGGCAGATGAGACTTGAAACTAAAACAGACCCAGGTGTGTAGTCGAAGCTGCGAAATCACCAAGTTCCGAGAAAGTAGTAGTAGTATGGAGTAGCTAAACCTAAAACAGTAATTGCAAGTGGATGTGAAGTGTAACTAAAAACCATCTGAATGCTTTATAGAGTATAGCATGTGGAATGATCGAAGGTGTAGCCAGACTTGACCCAAGTTCTAAGAGAACGCCAGCTATGAGGAAGGATGTGTAACTGATACCATGACATTCATTTTCTATACTAATGTAGTGTCATGTGACAGATTGTGTAACCACAGGTGTACAAGGAATTTTAACCACCTCGAGAATGTACTCTTTCATGGACAGCAGTTGTTGGTGACATTTCGGGTCTCGATGAACTACCACGACTTCGGGAAGGGGGAACTGAAACGAGACGAAACCCTTGAACATGGTTCAGTAACCGTTGCTTACTTTGACAGGAACGACCTTCCTATCTCTGAGGTATCTACCCAGCTCTATCACAACCTGCATCCTGGCAACTGTCTGCTCAATCTCAGCACTTATCAGGTCCTCTCTACAGCAACAAAACAATATAACAATGAACATTCCTCAACATTACGAACTCCATTCCATGGAGAACTAGTTGTACAAAATGCACATTTCACACTCATTACTCGTTTCTGAAGCAAAATGAATTCTCCTTATACGACCCAGAGGAATTTATTACCTATTAATTAACATGAGAACATGGGCTGTGCTGCACGTCTTAGATAAACCCATCGTTCTATCCAGCTAAAGAAGCCGAAAAGTCTAATGAAATTAATCTACCAGCACCAAGTACCAAGTGGTTCATGCAGCAGGCTACCAGCTACCAGATGACTCTAGCATGAGGCAATGTTAACAGTATTCACGCTTCATATAATTGATTGCGTACAAATACCAACACCCAATTATCTGAGACTAAGTGACTTAATTATCATCTCTCAACTATTTACCTCGAGGCACTATAAGCTATGCGAAGTCAAAACAAACAATAAATACCTACACAAACTTTCTGGGAAAAACGTAAATTCTAAGAATACATTAGTCACGCAATGCATGTGTCCAGCAGTCGACACTGAGAGTCAATAGTTCAAGTGACTAACAGTTTCCTAGCCGGAGTGTAAAATTAATATTAGCCCTTAGGAAAAAACTTCTTGCATGTGGAGACTACAGAAGTTAGGCAAAAAGGGCTGATCACACGGCACCCTAGGTCTCGTCGTACCTTGGAGGAGGTAGCATAAGATAGTGTACACTGGCGTTGGAGTCCTCTAACTTCCACGGCAAAAGATGTCTTAAATTCTGATAGAAGTTTTCCGTGAGGAACGGCGTAAAGGGAGCCATCATCCGGGTCATTACAAACAGCACTGAGAAGAGAGTCTGCATCGCTTGCCGACACTGCTCCATTCCTCCTGCCTCTCCTTTCAACCTTTTCCGGTTAAATCGGACATACCAGTTTGTCAACTGGTCGATGAATTTCACCAGCCGAGGAACCACAGTGTATAACCTGTACACTAAATATACCAAAATAATAATAGAGCTGATCAACAAGTGACTCACTCTTCATTTCCTCTTTGACAAACATGACCAGACTCTGAGTGAATGAGAGAATCCAACGATCCATCATGTTTGTGGGTTTGAAATGTTCGTCATATGAGAAAGTCACACCATCCTGCAAGACAAATCATCTCATAATGAAGACTGGGTCGTGTGAGTATACAAACAGACTAGCCAAGTCCCCACGGAGAACATGAGAGCAGAGAAGGCATTCAAGCTCTTTGTGTTATAATTGACATGAAATCACAAAGCGAGTTTGATTAATTAATGCAGAACGAATGTCTGCATATTGAAATCACAATACTATAACTAAGATTATGGAGCAAACAGATGCTAACAGTGGGAGTATGTCTAACCTGTTGCAGACGCAAGACGCTCTGAATAAGGAACCGATAAGCATTGTACCATGGAAGAAACACGTCCTTCACAACATCCCTGACGCCACTTTCCTGGAACTTCAGTGACTCAGCCCTGACAACTGGCGAATTAATTAGATATAACCTAGAATGATGTAATAATGAAGGCATATCATTAGTCGATATCAAAAATCACCTAACCACAAGCTAGTACTACAACATTTCTTACTAAGAACTGACCTAAGAGCATCGGCTCCATGCTTCTTGACCACCTCAACAGGGTCAGGATAGTTCTTGAGGCGTTTGCTCATTTTGTGACCGTCACTGTAACCATAGCAACGTCAATAAGATCACAACACGTGTCACTCACGCTGCCAGCACTAGTCCATTGATGATGAGGTTCTTGTATGGCGGTTGATTGAATAGTGCTGTGGATACCACAAGCAGAGTGTAGAACCTGAGAAAGAAGCAATAAATAGTCGCTCTACTATAGACAAACTGTACAAGTTCAAAGTAAAAGCATATTTTGTTGTCTCCAGGAGTCGACACCGATATCTAGCAATGCTCTAGTAACCAGTTTCCTAGCTGGAGTACCCTCTAAAGGGTTATACATTACTCTAAGCCCTGCCATGGTGAGTGAACTTCGGAGAAGCCTAGAAGTCCCTCGTGGCAGTCAGGGCTACATTACTATGTGAACAGGTATGCAATCTCAATCAATTTTTTTACCATCCTCGTGTCTGATCAATTCCTTCAGCTATGAAGTCTGCTGGAAATCCATTCTCAAACGTCTTTCTGTTCTTAAACGGGTAGTGACTCTGACCGTACGGCATACTACAAAACACACAAAACACATGACAGGCACACGGTGATCATGTGACCTACCTGCCGCTTTCAAACCAGCAGTCGAACACTTCCGTCACACGCCGCAGCACTCCCTTGCCCCGCAACGACGGAATGGTCAGGTGATCAACACTGCAGATCACATGACACCACATACCATTGCACAAAGGACTCACTTCTCTCGATGAAGATCGGTTATTTTCGTTCCACTAAGCTGCTCCAGTTCCTCAATACTACCGATGCACACTACCTAAACAAACAAATATTTGTGGAACATTCTAATTACAATGAGCTGAGATCATTGGTTAGTACTATGTTTCAAAAACAACAGCAAATTGCATCAACGCTATGTCCCTCAGACTCATTAAATCAGTAATTTAACCCCCACAAACAGTCAGGTTGTCATGAAGTCATCCCAGGGGACAGCTAGTGTACACAGACAAACAAACAGACAGACAGATACCTCTTCAAAGTCGTCGGATACCCAGAGAGGTATGGGCGTACCCCAGTACCTATTTCTGGATATGGCCCAGTCACGAGCGTCTTTTAACCAATTATGGAAGCGTTTCTCCTTCACAAACTCAGGAACCCTAAAAGACGACACCATAGCATGATATCACGAGTTACCATGATTATAACCATAATATCGAGTTACCATGACTATAACCACAATATCATTACGTTAACTAACTGCTAAACTTAATAACAGGGTATTGCAAAATCTGAACTATGACAGTGTCAACAATACTAAGCATAAATGTGCACTATAATTTGTACTAGTATAACTACTGTATTGTTGTATTACTGTATTGTACTAGCTGATAACAACTTTTTGAGAATACATACAAATGGTTCTTGGTATTCAGAAAACCCCTCTGAAGAAGCAACCTTGCAAAATATACATTATAGCTGTCTCCAGGAGTCGACACCGATCACTAGCAACGCTCTAGTAACCAGTTTCCTAGCTGGAGTACCCTCTAAAGGGTTATACATTACTCTAAGCCCTGCCATGGTGAGTGAACTTCGAAGAAAAACTAGAAGTCCCTCGTGGCAGTCAGGGCTGCGTGTGTGTCTGTTAGTCTCTCTTTGAGCACTAACCAGTAGCATTTCTTGTTGTTCTCTAGCAGCTGTTCCTTGAGCATCTCAACACGAACGAACCAGCTCGGAACGGCCTTGTAGATCAGAGGAGTTTCTGATCTAGAATAAACAAAAAATAATAAGCGAGGTGAATTTTTGTATGTATTTAACCACCTCCAGCAGAATGGATAGCTATGTTTTATTGTGCCTTGATGAACAAGACGACCTCTTTGCTTCAGTAGCTTTGTGATAGCCTTGTCAGCATCCTGCAAATAACAAGAGAGAGAGAGATAGAAGAGTGAGTGTGCAAGTGAGTTATGACTTCCCACTTACTTTCACATACTGTCCTTTGAAGTCCGTTATTTCATCAGTGAAGCGTCCCGAGGCATCCACTGGGCACACGACACGATCTCCCTTCTTGAAGACATTGTAACGGAGGCAGACACGGAAATCATCCTCTCCAAATCCAGGGGCCTGATGTACAATGCCTGTACCACTCTCAGACGTAACGTATTGATCACTGGAAGAGAAAGATAACGGAATTGTCTAAAAAGAAGACACTGTTTTCTTACCAGAATACTCTAAAAGCTCCTTTGCTTGGTTCCGTAGACTTCAAATGAAGAAAGTAGTCAAACAGTGGTAGATACTTCTTGCCCTCGAGACTGTTTCCTAGGAACTTGTCCAGTACAGTGTACTCATCAGAAGTCTTGAACAGTGCATCGAGGCGATCCTCCAGCATAATATACACCTTGCTGCTGGTATTGTCTAGTGAGAAATAACGCAAAACATTTAAACCTCACAAATCATGTGCAAATTTGTAAATACAACACACAAACCATTTGAGAGCTAATTTGTAGCAATGTACCTTTGACCTTGACATATGTGAAGTCAGGATGGACGCACAGTCCTAGGTTGCTGGGTAGTGTCCATGGAGTGGTGGTCCATGCAATCACTGATACTGATGGGTCCTCGTCCAACGGAAAACTGACAATAACTAAACACCAGATAAATATACAGTGAGTAACGTATTACGATAATTATTTAAAAATAATTTCGCATTTACAAAATTTTATTTAAGAAACACTCATACACAAAAAAATCTTCTCAGCACAAATTCACCACGTGGTGCATTCCTTAGCTTGGGAACAGTACCCAAGTTATGCTAACACAAAGTCTGAAATCAGCCACTGTTTCATGATTCACTAGACTAATAGTCTAAATAGTGACTGATTGCTTCCCACGCCTGCACTAAGAAATAATGACAGGTGCACGAGTCAATGTTGACACTATGAACATTTCTCATCACCACAGATATCATAGACAATGAAGCAACTTAGTTGGTAACCATAGTAACAGGTACACGTGTGCATGATCTGACGCAACACAAAGAATTCTTTCTTAACAAAAAGATCCGGTTTTATACAAGGAATGACTCACAACAAGCTATAAGAATTCATGGGGATATCTTCAACAAGAGTCACTAAATATACTGTTATTGTGGAGACTACAAAGTGTAGTTTTGTGTGCTTAATTTTAAAATTGTCAATATTCTTAGAAAAGCAAGAGCCAGATTAGCGATGAGTGCGTATTTTCCCTCACCACAGAAATGTACAATGAAACGATAGCAAAACCATTCCCACGTGCATATGACAAGAATCTTATGGGATACCAGCCACTTGACGCAACTGCTGAGTGTTCAAAAACTGTTGCACTTACCGGCAACAATAATTTATCGTGTTACAAAAGTGGGACCAATTAGCACAAGTTTACTATTAAAATCACAGATATGCTTATCTAGATTAATGAGAGTAGGAACACTGAGTAATATTTGAAATATCTTACTGGCAGGGTCAGTCACCTCCTTGTAGTTTTGAGCCACTTCAAAGTTTGATAAAGGAGTGTGACAAGCGGTGGAGAACGGCATCACCTTACATGACAGGAATAAGAGCACGTCAGTATGTACTGGTGTCTGGTTACCTTGTAGCCTCGGTAGACCAGTCCAACATCATACATCTGTTTGAACACCCACCTGACAAATTGAGACAGTACATCATGAAATTTACACTGACAATGCAGTACGGGCAGTAATACTTTTGTGGAATTCATATTGCGCGATTTTGCAACAAGAACATAAATTCTGCAGTACACACCCATTAGCAGAAAATAAATTTGCGTCAATCCATAAAGCGCAAAATTTAATTCAGCAAATAATACCAGCCATACCATAACCATTATTCTTGCGAAAATATGGGTGATAGTGAATTTTGCAAAATTAATATTTCAATAAAACTGCAATTTTAACATTTCGTGATAATCACTTACCAGATGCTCTCCATGAACCATGGGTACATGGTCTTGTAGTCATTCTTGAAGTCAATCCAGCGACCAAGACGAGTGATGATATCCTGGGAGAGGACCAAGCTATAACGCCACTACTAGCAGCCGTGGGTAACCACACCTCCCACTGCTGTGAGTACCGCATCACTATCTTACGACACTCAGCGTTGTAAGCAGCCACGCCCATCTTCTCAACCTCATCCGGACTCTGTAAAACATAGTTACATACTGCATTTTATATGAATGATTAAAATTCATGTTCAATTCTCACGAGTCACGCAAACATTAAAATTAATCAACTACTATACTATTCGATGTTTTTGTCTAAATTTACGTCTCCGTTCTGACGGGAAAAATTAATGGGCTTCATGTTTCTCTCCCTCCTACACTCTTGTGTACATAACGACCACCAGCACAGGCTGTTTGTCTCATGACAGCAGCTGCCTGTAGTCCTACCTACACATGCCTCATGCATGTGTGTGCATGCATCGGTTTAGCTCGATTTCTTTGAAATAATTATTTCATAGACCACAAAATATTTCAATTCTGAAATTCTGTGACAAGTCATTTGGATTGCCTCATGCGAGGTCAACTTTTGCTAGATCAACTCGCATGAGATCAAGCGCACGAGGTCAACAGTTCACTAGATCAACTTTGCGAGATCAACTGTTAGGAAGTCAACTTGGGCTATCTACTAAACCCTAAAAAACCTCCTAACAGCGCAAAGTCGGGAGGGGCGTCCTAAAACGGGCCTTCAACCCTTGCTAAGCCTAAGGATCGTCGGGAGGGTCACCCTAAAACTGGCCTTCGGCCCTTGCTAAAGAATTGATCTCATGAAGAAATTGACGTTATAAGAGTTGACTTAATGAAGTTGATCTCGTGAACCGTTGATCAGCTGAAAGTTGATCGTGCAAGAGTTGATCTCGTGTTGAGTTGACCTACCATGTGCCCCCGTCATTTACACATAGGATGGGCTCACCTTGATCCCAAGGGACTTATCTATCTCGTACTCCACAGGCAGCCCATGACAGTCCCATCCAAACCGCCTCTCGACATGGAATCCACTTTGGTGAGCATACCTCGTCACTGTGTCCTGTGATATCACGTGATGTCAGAATTGACCTTTCAAGGTCAGCTAGCTACCCACTCATTTCACAGCACAGCATTGTTCTCTAAAAGTACACACACACACCTTAATAGTACCAGCTAAAATATGCCCATAGTGAGGCAGCCCTGTAGCAAATGGTGGTCCATCATAAAACGTGTAACGAGGACGATCTTTGGATTGCTTGAGAGAAGTGTGGAAGGCATCGAGTTGCTTCCATAGCTTCAGTATCTTCTCTTCTTCATCAGGGAAGTTGTAGTGATCAGGAACCTGAGATACCATCACCACGAAGCTGCCGCGTGGTTTTCCTTTCCGACCATGCGGCAAGTAATCGAGCATGCGCACAAACTAACATTGAATGGTAATGGGCATTATTAAGAAATAGCGGGAAACTTTTAAATGCCAAAGACCATAATGTACAAGTTAATAAATTAAAAACATTATGACAGTTGATTTACTATAATTAAACTATTCATTTTTAGATTCAGACTCTGGATTGCAAAATTCCCTGCAGGAAATATAATAAACATCATACATGTGTCTACAGTCAAAGCATGGACACGTACCATCTTTAAGCTAGCAAGCTGCTTCAGTACTTGATGCTGAGCTTTTGCAGCTTCTTTAGCAGAATTTTTTGGCTGTTGCTGTTGTGGAGAAAGCTGTGCCAGTAGCAGTTTGATAAGCTCCTCTTGCTCTTTCAGTTTCTGCTCATGGATTTGCACTTTCTGTTCAAGATCAATAGTTGCCTGCTTTGGCTTGCTGCTTGTAACCTACGAGAAGAACTTACTTATAAAATTGTAGAGTTTGATCTCTTGCTCACCAATGTCTTCGTTACTTGAGAGCTGCCCACTTCAATAAGAGAAGGAAGACAAAGATTCAGCACATCTGTATCACCTGTCTTTGGCTGACTCAGAGGAGAGGAAGATGGTGGTCGCTCTATTAGCTCTTGATGACTTTCTTTAACAGAAGTAGAAGAGTCGATGCAGTTATTGTTGATTGGGGGAAGTTTTAATATTTTTCTTGTGGCTGCGTGTTTGATCTCTATACGTGGAATAGTGTGAGATGCAGGAGGAAGAGGAGGCAGCACTACTTCAGTAGAGTGAACCGGCATTGACTGAGAGCGATGAACGTTAGGGGAACCTGCATTGATCTTGTTACTGTCTGCCTCTTGGTTGTCAATACTGGTGGTAGACTGTGCTTGCTCACTGATGGATGGAAGGCTGAGCAAGCGGTTAGACTGTTGTTGACGTTGCTGTTCGGCTATCTTCCTAGCCAGTGCTGGTACAGGAGGGCTCAATGGTGGTGGTGGAGGAGGAGCTGTCTGTCCTATGTCTGGTTGATGTGGAGTGTCAGTCTTAGCTCTAACATGAGGGTTAGCAACAGGTTGTTGCATCACTCCAGGCTTCATGCTGCCTGCTCGAGCAACAGAGTTAGCTGATGCGAACACTGTCTTACCGCGACCAGGATGCTTGCGTTGGTCAGTCTCACTGTCAGACTGGTTCGGCTTTTGTCTCCTTACAGCGCTCAAACGACCAGGCAATGATGGACGGCTCTTCTTCTTGACCGGCAGTCTTCCCTTCCTTCCCTTAAACTGAACGGTAACTGCTGTCTCCTCTGAGGAGGTGGAATGCAGTGAGATTTTGCTGCTACGTCGGATTTTTGTGTTCTGAGGAGTTGGTTCCCATTTTCTTTGAGTACCAGTATTTAGAGCTGTTGCATTAAGTTTTATTTCATCTTCTATGATCTTCTGCCTCTTAGTTACAGCTTCCTAAGAACAGCACAAAGTTTAATGCTAATACATTATTCAACTACTCTACTTCACCGTCTTTTCTTTTGCCCTCTCTTGTTCGAGTCTGAACTCTCTTTCAATTTGTTCTCGTTCCTTCTCAATTCTCTTCTCATCCTCCAACTCTTGCTTCTGCTTACGCAACTTCTCAGCTTTTCTTTCGCGTTGCTTCTCTAGCATTTGCTGCTTGAGATATTCCTTTAAGAAACAACCAAATAAATTTCATACTAAACCAAGCTAGCTCACTTTGTGTTGCTCTTCTATTCTCATTCTATCATTCTTCTCTTGCAGAACGTACTCATTCACGTGAGGTCCCGCCCCTCTACCATAATGTGATGCCTTGTGCTGATGGTGAGAGCCTGAGCTGTGACTGTGGTTTGGTCTACGATCTACATCTGTACATGAAGTAGAGTTGATAATAATAACACCAGTAACCAGCTTACCTTTGTCATCTCCCTTCCTTGTTCTATCCCTAGGCATTGCTCTTCCAACAGGCCCTTCTCTATCCTCACTATCCCCTCCAGGACCAAATGGAATGCTGCTCCTCATTGATCGATGAACGGGTCGGTTGGTAGTTCCTCGATGGTATGAACCAGCGGCAGGAGGAGGAGGAGGAGATGGAGATGGTGACTGTGACCTCTCATGGCGACGATGAGTGTGGTGATGAGAAGATAGTATGTTGTACCCATGTCCGCAGTGAGGTAGTGAATGCCCATAAGGAGAAGACGGCGAGCAATGAGTGTGCCGTCGATGATGCCTTTCATTTCGTGCCTGCATCATGTGATGAGCAGAATGCACTCAGATCAAACAAACAACAATTTCACCTTTTTCTGATAGTCTACTGGCAGACTTGAACCTAGTTTATCATACGAAAAGAACTCGGGAGCTTGCTCATTCTGTTGCTCTCGTATCAACCTCTCTTCCTCCTGGATCTGTGCAGCTATGTTATCAAGCCACTGGCCGTGAGCTGTACCTGTGAGAGAGAACAATGAGATCACACTCATTTTCCGGTCATGTTCTGAACTCACGTAGAGTACCCTTAGCCGCTGGATGAAGCGACATCATTCGTTCATCATCTTCACTTAGGCTAGCGGCTTGCTGAAAGTAGCTTTCATCTAATCTGTCTTCTTCAATGTGATCTAAAGGTGTAATGTAGTTAGTGTGAGACGAAGGAGAGGCAGGTTGAGCCAGAGAGATAGGTAGAGAGTTGTAGTCATCCAGGTGCTCTTTCTGGAGCAAGTGCTGTAAATATTCTCTTGGAATGGTGACATTCTCAGAGAGCTGACTGGGTAATAGACGCCTTGGTCTGAAAGAGAGGTGCAAACAAGTGCTCATTGGATAAGCTTCAACCTGCAAGTACTAGTGCTAACAGGTACTGAGTTCTCAAGTACAACCGGGATCTGGTTAGTATTTCGTGCTCTTTATTGGTCTAAGGCTGTGAACACGCATTGACATTGTACAGCCAGAAACAATCTTTATCGAACGTTTCAGCGCTTCTGAATTATTTCAGAATCAGCACTTCAAGTGCCATCACTGACAGTACACACTTTGTTCACCATCTTCTTCTCAAGTGCTGAAACGTTTGATTATAGATTGGATACAATAATTTCATTTTAATAGCTATTACAATAGCAGCAAGTTGTACAATTCTAGCTTACTTTCTCTTTTCTGTTTCTTCTCGAACTTTTTCATGACTTTTTGTGGCTATTTCTTTGCGACTCGCACAAGCACTCTTGTTCATTGCGATAAAATTCTGTAAAGAGAAGTAAAATTGTGCGGAATAATAAACAGATGTGGTCATGGCACCAGCACCTTGGTAGAACGAGAAGTCCTTCTAGGATTTACTTGCATTATGGGCGAAGTTCAGTAGACGAATTGATACTCAATGTCGATAAAATCATTACTGTTGTCCAACAAAACGCGCCAAGCTATGGTCTGTTACTCTGGGCAAATACAATCGCAGCCACTGATGCTTGTTTGTTACCACGTTGTCATGGTCGAGCAGCTTCATCCAATAAATGCGCACCAGTGCAGCCACACCTACGCACCCAAAATACAATAAGCCATCAGTAAGCTTAGCATTTGAAACAGTACAAACCAAAAGAAGTACATGTATTAGCAACTGAATTAAGGTCTGTTGGCACTGTATGCATTTCTACAAGACTACAATGAGTCTGCATGTATCCACGTGCGCGCTCTAATAACAAGTCACGCGATTGGTCGGTTGTTTATGAGCCCCTCCCACTGACCTCAAGCGTGTTCACCCTTTTCCTAGCTTCCCTCCCTTTCGTGCTGTGTTCGTCATGGAGTTAGCAAACCAAGCTGTGGAGATGCTCTTCTGTGAGCGCTTCTCTTTCGTCCGCAACATAGCGGCGTTGGCGGGCACAGGTTTCTTGCTCAAGATACTCATTGGAAATTTGCTGTCTCTCTTGAACACTTTTCGAGCTTTCTTCCTCGCTCCATGGGGCATATCTCGCTTGAACCTAAAGAAGTACGGCAACTGGGCAGGTGAGTTAAAAGACACGTGTTATGGACTATTATTATTCGTTTGTAGTTGTAACTGGCGCCTCAGAAGGTATTGGTCGTGGATATGCACTAGAGGTGAGCAAAATATCTGTCGTCACTGACGTCTCAATTCTGCTGTGTCTCCAGCTTGCTCGTCAAGGCCTGAATGTCGCCATCATGAGCCGATCTGAAGAGAAGTTGAATCAAGTTGCAAGCACCATTCGTATGTACAACCATTCTTGTATTGTGGTACTGTTTCTTCTATAATCTATAGGCGATCGGTATAATCGTGAGGTGCGTGTGATTCCTGTTGACTTCAGTGATGGTCAGTCAGTGTATGCTGACATACAAGCTGAAATATCAGACCTTGATGTAGCTGTACTAGGTGAGAAATGACCAGTACTATCATGACATGTGTTACTAGCTTACTACTGCAGTCAACAACGTTGGACTCAGTACACAGTTTCCTGACTACTTCAATAATATTCCTGAAAATGTGAGAAAATGACTATCACATGCATCGTATGTTTATTTTTTTGTTTGTCACTCAGCGTCATCGTGACATCGTAGAGCTGAACTGTCAGTCAATGGTACAGATGACACATCTTGTGCTACCCAAGATGGTGGAGAGGTAGGTTAGATTACTGCTCCATGCACACTTCAACACTGTTTTTTCTTAGGGGTGGAGGAGTGATCGTGAATATGTCCTCAGCCTCGTCCCTCAATCCAACTCCTCTCCTCAATGTCTACGGAGCAACCAAGGTGATGGAGATCTGTCACTCTCTCACTTATTCTTCTCTCTCTCTCTAGGCATTCGCTGGTCACTTCTCTCATGCTCTTCACTACGAGTACTCTGATAAGGGAATTATTGTGCAAGTAAGTACAGTTGACAGTTGTAAACATGAATCTTTATTGTTTCTAGTGTGTGAGACCATTCTTTGTTGCTACATCAATGACCAAGATTCGTCGTCCCAAGTGGTGGGCTCCTCATCCAGATCACTACGCCAGAGCTGCTGTCGCTACCATTGGTATTCAGCGTGACACTCTGGGGTGCCTAGCACACGCCTTCCAGGTAATAACAATCTATCATTATTCTTGTTATGTAAACCTTATTTAATTGCTTACTCTCTCTCTCTCTCTCTCTCTCTCTCTCTCTCTCTCTCTCTCTCTCTCTCTCTCTCTCTCTCTCTCTCCAGGGATGGATGATGAGTCTCCTAGATGTCATCCCTGGTCTCCAGGCTAAAGTAATACTAAACTCAATGAAGCAGGTCAGGAAGCTAGCCATCAAGAAACAGCAGAAGAAGCAGTGACTATATGATGGGGTGCTGAACGCATGAGTGTGGGATACTGTAGGATTTTAATAAGGGGTCCTAGAATATTAATAGGATAAAAATTGTTACTCAAATGGACTGTTATAAAGACAGAATACTATCACGACATATGTAGTTGTCAGCCACCATGTGAAACAGTGTTCCTAGCTGGCAGAGCGTTTGTGTCACAGTAGATATAGTCAGTGACATATACCAGAGGTCATACAAAAGCAAGAATACAGCAAATACACCGTTACCGTGAAAGAAAATAAGAACAGCTGAAGTCATTAGAAGACTACTAAATAGTTTATTTATTAGTTTGAATTGACTTTAGTCCAAATAAAAGCGATTATACATGTAACAACTCTTGGTAACAACTAGTCAGTCTAAGTATAACTAGTAGTAAGCAGCAAACCCTAGCGGCGGTAGACAGAAAAATATGGCTATGTCATAGCAAGAATACAGAGTTGCATGCTCCCTCGCCCACTTTGTGAGCATGATAATGATTCAAACAGCTGTTTAATGGTTGGTATAAAGAAATAAGGACTATAGAAAACATCATGTAGATAATTCAGACATCTAGTAGTCAGATTGCGAATTTTCTTTGTGGCAACATAGCTTGTGCTCTGTTCGTTGCTTCATCACATTACAATAATTGAAGAGTGCTCGTCCTGATGTTTAACAATGACCTCTATCCAAATCCATGATTGAACTGCCTTGTTGTATCATGCAGACACTCCAACTGTTGATAATAAAATTAATATTTTCTTGTCAGAGTGTCTTTATTAACTAGCCACACTGGATCTAGTGTTACCTCAGCCAACTTAGATGAATATGAGCAAAAAAATGAAAAATTCTGGATCCCTTTGTTTGGTATTGGCACTGCATGCATGCCAATACATGTGTTTCTCGCCGGATTATCCATAGTGTAGCTGCTCTGCTAGCCTAAGATGGTTTCGCATATAATTAATTGCTGCCGAGAAGCCCAGCCCCACACATGACATCAGATTGCAAGTGAGTAAATGGACAAACACTGAGGTGTGAGCAGGACCAGACAAGACATGAATTATGTAGGTGCATTTGTGAATGACAACAAACAGTTTGTGGTAAAAAATGAATAATAATTATTGATCATGCTATTATTGTAAACAATACTAACTCAGTTAAACAGTTGCATTATAGTCATTGTAGTGCTACTCCGCCGATTTTCTTCCATAGTTGTAACCATTTGTATAGAGAAGTGCTCCAACAATTGTGAGCTGGCAGGTGGCTTGAGTTACGAGAAATACACTTGAGTCATTAGACCAATACTTGTACAGGACAGAAATTAAATGTATTAAAATAAGTAAGATTGTAACCATCACAGCATAAGCTGATCGATGATTTAAAGTAATGAGGATTACTGATGTTATTACAAGAATATCAACTACAACCAGTAGAAAAGAAAATTCATTTTGTTGGTATGTCACATCTAAGACATAAACAATTACAGAAATAACATTGATAATCTTCCAAGCTACTTTCATTATAGTTGCAATTGGTGGTGGATCATCAGCTAAAAATAATAACATAAGTAAACCTCCTGCACCAAGATTTGCTAAAGAATATAAGAACTTTCCCATAGTATATCCATTAAAATCCATTATAACTTTAAGTAGAAAATATCCACAGATAAGTTCAAAAATCCCATAAACAATGAAGAGTAGAAGCTCGTCAGTATAATATGCTGCAGATGTAACAGTACATTTACTGATTCCTAAACACACACCAACAATAGTTATCAGTATAATCATTACAAAAACCAGTGTGTTTGGTTTATTTATGAAGAAAGAAGAAAGTAAATGTATAAAGCCAAAACCAAACAATGTAAAAAGTGAATACCAGAGATATTTTAAAAAATTATCATTTTTGTAGTAAAAACCCAATTCCATGTAAAGTGGTATCTTACACAATTCCTTGGCAAACCATTTAGTCACTGTGAGTACATGGTATCTTGGATATTTCCTATATAAATCTGGATACGGTGCATTGAGGTCAGAGAAGGTCGTTAAACACATTAATTCATAAAATACCTGTAAAGTAAATTTATGATAAACAATGTACATGCTGTGTACTTACCAAAATGTAAAATAGACCAATGGGATAAAATGATTTTACAGATTTTGTCGTTACAATTAAAATCATCGCAAACATTGGATATGGAAGTGACTCTGCCCAGAATGCCTTACTCCATGTGCTGTTTCCCAGTACAAGAACAACATCTGATATAATGGCCACTATGAAACAAAGGTTTGCTAACTGAAACCAAACCTACAGGTTAAAACAATTGAAATTATAAGGTGCTGACATACTGAGTACTTCCTCATAACGACTATAGTGTCATTATGAAGAAGCAGATGATTATTTTTTGCAATGAGTATTGTGCTAGTGCAGAAAAACAGAACACTGATCATGGAGAGCCAAAGTACAGTTCATTTTTTGAAGCGACAAAGGTGAAAAATCACTTTGCTAGAGCTACATTCCAGGAGATCATTTTATAATGACAACACATACACTCAACTGTCTTACCGTGCTCTTTCAGCAGTTAAATATCGACAAAGAGATACTTTTAATGAATTTGAATGATAGTAACTACATGTATAGTGCAGTACTGATCACCATGGTACCATTATCGTGGGGATCGAAAAGGCCCAAAATTTTTGATTTAGCAAATTTCATTTTGGCATCCAGTGCCAATTACACGTAATATAACAACAGTAACAAGAACTCTACACTTCACCAAACTCCAAAATTACTGGCAAATTGCGGCAATATAGTACTCCAGCAAATGGTGTCATGTTGTCGCAAATTTCACTGTGCTACATTCATTGCTCTTAACCTATAGTTAGGGTTTGACTTACATTGTGAAGAATTCTTTCACCTAAAACACAGAATATGATCACACATGGTTATACAAATATAAACTGACTTGAATTACAAACAGGTGATGCATTGGGTGGTTGAATTTCTAATTCTATTGCCCGAGAATCATCAGAAGTATGTTCAGCTGCTTCATGTAACATCCATTTTTGTGGTAAATTTATATCCAGTAGCCTCAATTCTTCTTCATGTGGTTTTAATAGTGAGCTCATAGCTTGTGCTAGTGGTGCTAGCTCTGTTCGTTGCTTCATCACATTACAAACTGTGAGGAGTGCTTGATCTGGGTTCTCATGGAATTTAACAATGATCTCTATCCGTCTCCATAATTGAACTGCCTTGTTATATGCAGACACTCCACCAGTTGATGATAAATCATCTCTTGTCTGAGCGTCTAGCAGTCCTTCACTGCACAGCTCACTAGCTAGCCACACTGGATCTAGTGTTGCCTCAGCCAACTTAGATGAATATGAACGAATGATAGCTACTGGATCTTCTCCTTCCAACAACTCTGTGTAACATGAATCACAAAAGAACCTATAAAATATGAAAGCTTACCAGTACCACCAGCAATCGGATTATCATTACTTTTTTTTGGAGCATGCGGAGCCTGATGTGGAGCGACCTGGCCAGACATAGCCGAGGAAGTAGCCATCACGAACCGAGCGCGCGTCACGAACAAACCACACCCTCAATCATCTCATATCACACCCTCAAGTGTTACGTCATGGTGCAGCAGTAAGCTAGCTTTGCAGACATTAAAAAAACTTATATGCATCAGTTTAAATAGTCAGGGGTGTTTGCATAACTGCTGTTAGAGAACTACTAGAAGCAGTTGCATCTTGATTGCATATACATATGTATGTACTAGTCTCCTGCTGATGATTAATTTATTATCAAGTTGTGAATGTTGAGACTGAAGTACCATGTAGAACCCCTAGCCAGCAACGTGCCTTTGTGGGTAATCAATGAAGCAGATTAAACAATGAACAAGAGCTAATACTGTTAAAAAGTTACATTCAATAGCATACCATTGTGTAGTGTAAGAGTTACAGGTCAACAAAAAGAATGCTGACTTGATCACTTAATTAATGTTATAATTGTAGTCGACTATTTTTCTTCCATAGTTGTAGCCAACTGTGTAGAAAAATGCTCCAATAACTGTGAGCTGACAGGTGACTTGAGTAATATGAAATACAATTGAGTCACTAGACCAAGACTTGTAGAGAACAAAACTATTATATGATACAAAGAGTATGATAGTAAGTGCTATAGCATAAGCTGACCTGTCCTCTAATGCAACAAAAAATAACAAACCAATAATAAGAAAACTGAGTGCTATAAGTACAAATGATAAGTCGCTTGTATAATACAATATGTTTATGAGATAAATAACAACTGAAATAATGCTAAAACTTTTCCAAGAAATTTTCAAGGCTTCAGTTGTCTCAACCAGCAAAGCTGTGTTATTTAATTTTTCAATAGCTGCAACTACTGTCACACCTACTAAAATCAGAAAGAATAAATAAGAAAAGAATTTTGATAAAAGAATATCAAATGTCTGCGTAATTCTGAATATCATGTAAGTGCTGATAATTTCAGTGAAAACAAAAGCAACTGAAAGGATTTTCGTAAATGTGGGTGACTCTGATATTAAAAAAATACATGTAACAGTAACAGTTAGCATGATAATGATAATAACAAGCATGTTTGGTTTATTTATCAAAAAATACAGAACCAAATAACAAGGACAAACAATAAATAATAAAAAATGAGTAAATACCAGATACATGACTAGTTTAGTACATTTATGATAATAAACAACCAATTCCATATAAAGTGGAATTTTACAAACACTCTTAGCAAACCATATCATCATTGTGAGTGAATCATACTTTGAGCCTAGTGTGTCCATTAAGATTATAAAGCACACCACTTCATAGAATATCTGCAATAAAGTAATAGTAACATAAATACATAAATATAAACTATTTTTCTTACCAAAAAGAACCATAATCCAATGGGGAAAAAAGTTTTGACAGATTTCGTCATTCCAACTAATACAAGTGCTAATATTGAGTATGGAAAAAAATATACCAAGGAGTCTTTATTCAGTGTGCCGTTTTCCAGTGCAAGAACAACGTCAGACAAAATGGCCACTATAAAGCAAATGTTTGCCAACTGAAAACAAACCTATAGAAAATTGCTTTAATAATTTATCACTATGTAGCACTACTATTGTATAGCGATGTCAGAAACCGTATATTTTTGAAAATATTTTCTCCGTATAAATAATTATTGATTAAGTCGATGGCACCATGTACCAGAGATAATATATACTACGTAACCGGGATAAGAAACTCTATTTAAGCGAATGAAACAACCCGCGTTATAAACGTGATACGTCACTTGACGTCTCAAAATGTCTACTTCATGTAAGCAGACGTACATCATCAGCTATTGCTGGACCTAGACGAGCTGGAAAGTGACACTGCCTGTACGTGGAAGCCATTCGACAACTTCTTTGTCTGGACAAAGAAGTTGTCGAATGGCTAATTCGTTCGACGGCAGAAGCTAGTCGAACGTATGAGGCGATCGTATGAGCAGATGCTAGACTCCGTCAAGCGACTTAGGCGATCTGTAACTTCCAAGCTGGATAAGCCTTACCACGAGTTCTCTGTTGGCAAAGGCTTTGAAACATGCATGTGCTAGCTTGACTTTAAGGGACTACACGGCGAACTATAGAAACGGCTCGATTTGCGTGCTGTTTTTTCTGCCTCACCATCTAGTACTTCACAGCGACCTTACCAACTGCTGGGCGGTCCTAGGGTGGAGCTAGAGGGCCGAGGGACCCAAATGTTTTACGACATAGTCTTTCTTTAATTTAAAGGTAGCAACCAGGGTGGGTGGGAGGGGGGAGGGCGGGCAAGCGGAGCGGGTGAACTTTGCCTACCTCTGGCGCCACAAATGACCTTGCTGCGTTCTTAGCTGACCTCTGTAGCTCAATTCTTGTGCAAACCACGAAACTAATTAAATATTCGCGGCCTTGTGACTGACAGACAGAACACTTTACGCAAAAACGCATGCATACGTTTGCTCACCACGAGCCATTCAGTTCACAAATCCATTTTGGTGGGCGTGGCTTGTCCGCTCATTGAATAAAATTTTAACTCTTTCTACAGTGTTTGCTCCGCCCACAAGCAGATTTGTGAGTTTCTTTGATGATAACTGTCTTTGACCACGCTTTGTTTGCCCGAAGAAACTGAAATTTTCGTCATTCTGATGTTCGAAGTGTAGTCCCTTAAAATTGCTACATTATTATAATTAATTATTGTAAATATATTATATATTATTATTGCTTTGAAATTGCTATACTACTGAGTCACTGGGAGGGATAGGCTGTGATGGAGCTGGCTTCTGCTGAACATGTGACTTCCTTTTGAGCCCAAGTTTGCCTTTACTTCTTCCTTCCAAGACTTGCCACGCCTACAAAATGGGAGAACAATACAAATTACATGATACTTTCAGTGGGTATAGCTCTTTTAGATACTATTGCAGTTCAAATTTTACGAAGTATAACAACATTCCAACATACACTCTACTTACCTACAGGCATATGCATACTCATACTGTAAGCTTGTAAGAGAAAACGTGTCAATACTATAGTCACCATAGGCCACGAGAGATGGAAACAATTTGCTTTTTACTCGCCGTAAACGGCGCCTAGGAACATAAAACCTTGACTAAACAACACACCGACACATTCACATTGAATAAGTACTGGAGCTAGCCAAGTATACCCGAACACTTCGAAGTAAACGTGTCTACAGTTTACAGGCAATACAAATAGCCGCTTACCTCGGTTGAAGATCGGTTTCAGAATCGTGTATCTCCATCACCACTACGAATAAACACCACAGCGCGACTGTAACACCCTCGAGAAGTAGAAAGGAAGTCGGTGTATAGAGACAACAGGACGCGGAAAGTTGCTACAGAGCGAGTTTCTCTGTCAAGTGTGAGTCGCCGAGCAGTTAATGAGCATAACGCGGGCTGTTTCAGACTGATGACGTCACGTAATACATTTTGATATGGTACCGTAAATGAGTTTCTTATAGCACACAGCTATCGCGTCTCCAGTGAACAACATAAACGCTGTTTGATCGTTCATAGGGCAAGTTGACATGCTAAAGCTGAATTTTGTTACTGTTTCTTTGTAAAATCATGCGTTTTAGAATGAATATCTCCATGTGCAATATCGTTGTCAATAATCGCAATACTTTTGAAAATGTACGGTCGCTTCTCTAGCAGCCACTATAGCGCTGACTTTGCCATTCCCAGGACAAGTAAACACGTTATGCCTAAATTTTAGCAAAGTTTCTTCGTGGAATCTAGTGTAATTAAAGATAAACCTGGTATATATTTTTCTCTATTGGCTTGTTTAGTTTGCATGCATCGAACGTCAAACAAATAAGCTGTTAGTTCTTCTGTTGAGGGTCACAAGGATGCTAGTAGGTATACTCTCTCAGCAGAAAAAAATTGGCTGCCTGGATCGTATGCTTAGCGCAGCAATAGCTATTCACAAAGGAGCCATAAGTGTACGTAATTAAATGGGCGTGCCATGACGTCACGTTGATTTACACAGGAAGTTTCGGAGATTCCTAGGCCATTGTTCGCGCGATTTATTCTATGTTGCAGTAACGCAACTATGCATCATCGTATATCATTTTAAAGCTTTGAACTAGCTCTTTCACACGTACGTAGTGTTAGATTAGTTCTAGTGAAAATAAAATTTTCTCTGACATCGCTACTATTGTACATGGAGAAATGATCATCATCCCTTGGTCTGTTAAAACTTGGTTGTTTGCTTACAACATGCACTGAATAGACCAAAATTATGCTCCGTGTACTGTTTAAAGTGGCGGTCGAGTTGTTAGCTCAATCTTTTCATAAGAGTAAGAGTAAGTATAAGTCTAGAGTATAAGAGTTAAGAGTATATATATGAGAGTCTTCATAAGAGTAAGAGAATAATACACTGTTCTTGACTTTCAGTGACGGATCGACATACTTCAAACACTGCAGTAGTTAGTAGCGTCTTGCCCACAAACATACAGAGCGATTTTGCAATTCCAGATGTTTGTAGCAACCGTTTTTCTACTGTGTGGATGCTGATTTGCCACCTTAAGGGTGCAGGCACACGCCTACGCACGAATTTTTGCTTGGTTGCTAAGGACTCATATCTCTGAAACTATGATAGTTGTCACAATAAAACAAGCGCTAGTGTAAAGGCTACTATGAGCGTAGTTTATTATGCAACACAGAACGCTAGAAGCAGTACGGCTATATAACCGCGCCGTGTAGAAAGATAACACCTTCTAGTCGATATAACTCACCGTTGAATTCGGTTTGTAGAAACTGAGTTCACACTATTATGCATCTTGGCCCAGGGCAAGACAGCAACAGAGAGCTTTTTAGATGCACAATATGCAGAGCTAAGAAAATCGATTTTTCATATCGAAGCAATAAGGTAAAGTGGCCTATTTCTGGCCACTGTTTGGCTCGTTCAGGTTTGCACGCACCTAGCGCCAAGACGAACGAGCCACGAGCTCTTGCACTGCAGTCACTGATACTACTGGGTATACTCTTTCCGCAGGAGGAAGTTGGCGTTGAAGATTCGATGCTTCTTGGCAGCAAGAATTAATAAAAACTAGTGACCATAAATAGCGAAAATCGGGGTTAAATTGGGTAATTCCGGTCACTTTGAAAAACGACATTCTATGCTAACGACGAGAGTTTGGCAGCTGTTTTGCTAGAAATAGATGTGTTAAGCATCCTATAACATTCTATTATTCGCAGTAAGCAGTACTTTTGTATAATGATTGCATTTAGCAGATGTTTATGGCACGGATTCTTGGTACAGCTATAGTTGGTCTAAATGCTAAGTGCTGTAGAGATTTCCGAAATTGTGTGCCGCGCTACGATCAGCTTTGATCGTCTCCTGCCGATTTCAAAACTGTCTGCATGATTTTATTTGTTTTCGCGACAGAGAAATTTGTAAAAGCTGTTTTGCAATGTCACCGCCCACGTAGAGCTTGAAATGAGCTCCACCTACCATGATACAGGCATCTGCCAGCTCGAAATCGCTGAAGATAGCAGGATACTACTATGTCTGCATTTTCATTAATGTTCAGTCTTTAGTTTAAGCTTAGTTTGCTAACGAGTTACATCTTCTTTTAAGAATTAAAATTCATAAGGCAAAGTTTCTTTTTTTTAATTCAGCTTCGTCAAGCATACAAAGGTTCAGAGTGGCGCCGATTATACCAACAGGAAGTAGTCAGTTAGCCTCAGTCTGGCTGTGGTGGTAGAGGGATGTTGTCACTACGAAGGCAGCATATTGGCTGCTGGAGTGAAAGCCCCTTCTTTCCAGGGCGATGGGTTTTTCTGCAAAGTGACCGGAAATAGGCGGTGACCGAAATTAGACCACTTTACCCTTACTGTTTGACATGTTGTATGCGGATTATTTGAAAAATCTCTCTGTTACGGTTTAGAGCACGTGTTGTAGAAGCTATATTCCAAATTTGAATAGATTTTGATGAACACAGATCGACTTTTATCGAGTTATGTAAAAGAATCGTTTATCTAGCCGCTGGAATTTACTGCGCACGTCTAGCTGAATACGCACTTGTTACCATGATGTTATGAATAATGTTATCTGTGGTCATTGTGGGCTTGTTTATGATAACATAGCACCACCCTGTGTGCATTCCTGCATAAGTTAATGGTTGTTAGGGCCTGCACCCTTAACAAGCAAATATTGGTTTTGTACGTTTGTGGGCTAGACAGTGCTGATCACTGTAGCATTTGAAGTGCGTCGATGTGTTGCTTGAAGTCGAGATAACAGCCACAAACCCTCAGTGTATTATTCTGCCATTCTTTTATGGAGAGAACGAGCTATAATACTGCTAGAAGTTTGTATTGTACAAATTGGCTTGCCTGCATAAAAAATTTCCTGAATTTTGCAAATAACAGACTATTCACAAAAAAATTATTGTGAGTGGGAAAGTTCTGAAACAACCACTTGTCCCACAAGTTCTGAAGTAACTCAAACACTCACTTTCGGTCTCATTGTTAAAAATATACCACTCGGGTTATGCCCTCGTGGTCTAATTTTAACAACTCGACAGGAAGCTTGTGCGTACAAATCCACTGTTACATGAGGACCCATACATTAACTATTACCAGGAGCATCTAAGGGGAAGGAGTGTTCAACTGCCGTATTCACTAGTAATATCAAAGTCCTAAGTCCGCCGCCATGTGCTGTTGCTACTTGGAACTTGGGCCTTTTTTGTGCAATGTGGCTCGCTATTTCCTACCTATACATTCATCCACGCTTCATCCTGCCCGTCACCGCCTAAAACAAGCGAGCATTCAGCCAGAGCCAGGCTCCGTGATTCCCTGGTCGAACGCTCCTTCCCCTTATATGTTCCTGTATTACTTATAGTACAAGTACGAAAAGTTTGACACACATGTTTATGCATTAGCAGTAAGTTGACAATTTACTTCCACCGCCATTATCTCCACCAGAAGATGACTTCAATTTATGACAACAATAGTATTACATTCCTTCCCTTTTTCTCTTAACATGCATGGAAAGGCATACAATTAGGTCTCGGCTTACATTGTGAGCAATTCTTTCACCTGAAACACAGAATAATATGATTATGATCACATTATGGTGTACTGGTTATCAACTGACTTGAATTGTAAACAGGTGGAGGAGTAGTGTGGTGTTCTAATTCTATTGGCAGAGAATCATCAGAAATATGTTCAGTTGCTTCATCTAATGTCAGTTTTTGTGGTGAATTCATATCCTGTAGCCTCAATTCTTCTTCATGTGGTTTTAATAGTGAGCTCATTGCTTGTGCTAGTGGTGCTAGCTCTGTTCGTTGCTTCATCACATTACAAACTGTGAGGAGTGCTTGATCTGGGTTCTCATGGAATTTAACAATGACCTCTATCCGACTCCATAATTCAACTGCCTTGTTGTATGCAGACACTCCACCAGTTGATGATAAATCATTTCTTGTCTGAGTTTCTAGCAGCCCTTCACTGCACAGCTCACTAGCTAGCCACACTGGATCTAGTGTTGCCTCAGCCAACTTAGATGAATATGAACGAATGATAGCTACTGGATCTTCTCCTTCCAACAACTCTGTGTGGTGGGCTCCTCATCCTGATGCAATGCAGAACACGAAAAAGAACAAGACACGATAAGAATGAAAGTGGACAAAATGACTTTATAATCGACCAATCGAATGAATACAAATGAATAAAATCAACCGAGAACCACTAAGAAGACAACAGATAAATCCATCGCTGTGAGCACTTTTAATTTTTCACTGTATACCCAGTCGATCAAATTCAGTGAAACACTAATGGTTACAAATACTTTCAGCCGTTCTCTCCAAAAAAACTGACAGGATATTCAAATATTCCACTCCACCATGAGAATACACCACAAGTTACGATAAATCTAGCCAAAACCATGTTTCCCAAGCTGCCTCCTAGCTATGAGTACTGTGTTCTTGGGTCATAATATGGTTTAGTAGTAAAATTATACTACTAATCTGACTTTTGTACTACTGGAGGACAGAACACGGACTATAGCTTTCTGGGCAGAGTTGTTGCCATACCTGAAGCTGTTAGCACTGGTTTAAATTCAATCTACTAGACCAGTCTGTAAGATGGTTAAGAACAAATGATTAACTACAGTACATGTATGCAGTGTGTAACAAACTCTAACACAATGTAAGTACATGTGGTACTGGTTTACAAAATTCAGTGTGTGAATAATTCTGATCTCAGGTCTCCAGGCTAGAGTGATAATTGAAGCAAGTCAGGAAGCTAGCCATCAAGATACAGCGGAAGAAGCAGTGACTATATGATGGGATGATGAATCCATAGGAGTGTTGATGATGATATCCTAATGAAGGCCCTACAATATTGTATGTTCATTGATTTTCCTGGAATATTATTGCAATTTAGTTGCTACAAGAAAGTAATCATAATTTCACAACTTAATCGTTCCATGCATGATTTATAGCAGGTGCATTTGATGACATACATAATTATGACAAACTGCTTGTGGTACATTAATTATTGATCATGCATGTGTATCCAATCTACAATCTAAAGATGTTGTAGTAATAATACATCATTATGACAGTTTCAGTAAAGTTATAGTCCGATGTTTTCTTCCATAGTTTAGTGTAGCCAGTTGCATGGAGAAGTGCTCCAACAATTGTGAGCTGGCTTGTAGCATGTGATATAAGAAATACACTTGAGTGTAACACGTACAAGACAAGAATATTATATGATACAAAGAGTATGATAATAAGTGCTATAGCATAAGCTGACTTGTAGTTGCATAAAATACAGTACAATAAACCAATAACAAGAATACTGAATGATATAGGTATATATGATAAGTCACTTGCAAATATATGATTTAGGAGATACATCAGGGGTGATAATAATGGATAAACTGCTAAAACTTTTCCAAATTATATTAGTTAAGGCTGTATTTATACTGACCAGACTGAGTGCTGAAATTTCTAATACTACTACTAAAGCCATACCTGCCAGCCCACCTACTGAACTAATAACAAACAAAAAAGGAAACATTTTTGTTGAAATCGGCTGTTCATTTCTGTAAATCATGTAAAAGACGATAATTTCAGTACAAATAAAGGCAACTGAAAAAGGTATTACAAAAATGGGTGGATCAGGTGTACAAAATTTAACATGAATACCAAACATTATAGCACTAATAGTTAGTATGAAAATGAATACAACAATAGCAACTATCTTTGGTTGCCGGATCTATCATTAAATGCAAAAACAAATAACAAGGATAAAAGTTAAGTATTAGTTAAATGACCCTCACGAGGGATGTTGCTGGTATACAGGCCCGACCGCCCGAGGGCGCGTAGCGCCCGAGGGCGGAGGGCCTATAGACGTTATTCATTAATTCCGCGCGCGATTGCGTCACTAGTGACGCAAACTACATAACCAATCGGCGTGCGCGCGCGTGTGAGTGGCGGACCGGCTGCGAGTAACGAGTGGCAAGAAGTAAACCATGGCAAGACCTGCTGCGCTATTTGGTGCACCAATCGTTATTCTAAAGATTCAATTATAAAATTCTATCGTATTCTAACTAATCCTGAAAGAAGGAAGCGATGGATTGCTGCTATAAGGAGACTATTGACAGACTCTTGTCCGTTTCAAAGCCGTTAATACTCATCACATACGGGTCTTCGCTCAATCCCAGTTGGTCCAACTTTTGTCTGTACCTCTTTCCTCCAGTGTCATCTAGCGGTTTAACGAAAACCGACTCTGCAGCAACGTCGTTCGCCATGGAATTCGCCATTGCTTATTCGCCTTTTGCCACTCAGTTATTTCTACAGTTATTAGTCACGTGCAACATTAGATGAATAACATTAAAATTAACCGCGCACTCATTACGTACGGATAACGTCTATATACCGCAACATCCCGAGGGAGGGTCATTTAAGTGATTTATATCCCGTTGCTATGTGGTTGCTTAGCTGCGCTCGTTGCCTAGTATCTTTATGACGTCAATGCATGGTGTAGCATAGCAACGAATGACGTCATACTGTATTAGTACAGCAGCAAGGGTCAACTACAGCCATGCGCGCTCTGTGATCTGCTTTGTTTTAGACTCGAAAATGGATACGAGGAGCAAGAGAAGACGTGATTTTGACTTAAAGGTTGATGGCTGGTCAGATGATAAAGGAAATGAGCCAGTTGAGAAGAGAAAAAGGTTAAGTCTCAGCAAGAAGAAGCCTGCGGAGCGGTAGTCTTTCGCTGGGCGGGTTACGTCAATATGAGAAGGTGACAACAACTCAACAGCAAGCTGTTTGTCGTGTGCTATCTGTGAATACAAATTCTACTTATGACAACGAAGTTTCAAGCATGAGCTTACCTTCAACTTCTTCAGCATGCAGTATCAAGCTCACATTCAACTTCAGCTTCACAAGTTGTACCAAAGCACACCTACAACAGCTGCAGCTCTACCGCAAATGAATTTTAGCTCTTGCTCGGTTCACATTTATCAAGGCACTACCCCTTCGTGCAAGAATTGAGCTGATTGCAGCCATTTGACTAACTCTTTATAATCATCATTATTTTATGCAATTTGATCACTTTTGCTGCAATGAAATATAGCATTATCCTCTTGAAATATAGCATTAAGCACTCTAAATATAGCACCTCCACTTGTGATATTGCATTGTGGTAAATGTAGCTTATTTAAAACACATCAATATCCTTAGCAACCACATAGCAACGGGATATAATTAACAGTAAATAAGTAAGTGCCAGATACATGAGTAGTTTGGTAGCTTTATGATAATTAACAACCAATTCCATATAAAATGGCACCTTACAGAAACTCTTAGCCAACCATATTATCATTGAGAGTGATTCACACTGGGTTCCTTGCATCCATTATCATTACAAAGCACATAACTTCATAAAACACCTGTAATAAAGTGATAATTAACTAAAATACAAGGATGGTTATTTTCTCACCAAAAAGCATAATCCGATAAAGAATGAATATTTCACAGATCTCGTTATTATCACATAGATACTTGTGATTGCAACCAGTGCTAATATTGCACATAAATAAATCTTCGTATTCCATGTTCTGTTTTTTAGTACAAGAACGATGTCAGACATAATGGCCACTATAAAGCACAGGTTTGCTAAGTGAAACCAAACCTACAAAATTAAATGATGCTAAGTTTATGCTTTGAAATATTATACATCCCACAGTATCATGTATGTAGTAAATATAATTACAGTATGTAGTATGTCTCAGACGGTGATACAATAATTGTTTGTATAGTGCTGGTGGTATGATAACTGTTTGTACAATATGGAGGTTTATTGTGGACAAAAATAATTTTAAATAGAATCACACTACATCTCATCTATTTCATTGAGAAAATGCATTATACAATAATCGTTCATTGATTATTTTGTAGTCGTGCGTCATCAAAACTGGGACTCGTTCAAATAGATCGAGAAACTGCACTCGTTCAAAATGGATCGAGAAACTGCACTCGTTCAAAATGGATCGAGAAACTGCACTCGTTCAAAATGGATCGAGAAACTGCACTCGTTCAAAATGGATCGAGAAACTGCACTCGTTCAAAATGGATCGAGAAACTGCACTCGTTCAAAATGGATAGTGTAAAGACTGTCGAGTAACTGCAAGTGAACACCATGCAGCGCTCGTTCGACAACCATGCAGCCACACCTTGATGTGGTAAAATTGGGCGTGATCATCGAGTCCACTAATCATCAGTGGATGCGTGTGCAAAGAACTTAATTATTATGCCTCGGTGGGCGGAGCCACGAGGCATACAGCTAAGTAGTTCGTTTGTGTATGTGTGTATCTGTCTGTCTGTCTGTCGGCAGGATTTCTCGTCGCTCGCTGAAAACTAAGCGCTGAAACGTGCAACACAAGCTAAAGTCGATATTTGCTTGAAAATGAATTGTAAGGATTTTGGTTATAAGGCTCTGTTCGTGAGTTATAGCGTGATTGCTTACCTCGCGATCGCCGGCTGGCGACTACTGGCGATCTAGTTGCTGATGTAAAGACAAAATTGTCCATTGCTGGCTGCCTTACAGCTAGTGAGTTCGCCTTTACTTCAGAACAGCACGGCAGACTTGTATATGAAGCTGCGTTCTAGAGTTATGGCGTAGCTTTGCTTACCTCGCGATCGATGGCCGTTGCTGGCGATCTAGAGTTTCTCCGTAGACAAAAAAATATCCACAGTTGACTGCCTAGAAGCTGATAGGTTACATCGTATATCTAAAGAAATTAGAAATTGTGTAAGCAAGCTATGAACGCTATGTCGCTGAACAATATAGACACGCCCAGTTGAATTAGTGGTCAGCACTGATTGGCTTCTGATTGCATAACTATTATTTATTCATGAACACGTTCTTTTCGTTTTTCTTATTAAAACATCATAAAATTGTATATTTTCCCCTTGGTTTTTTCTCCCTCATTCTCTAATAAATAATATTATTTATAACTTTTGCACGTAATAATAATATTTTTAATATTCTTTTTTCTGTTCTTCTACTTTACTCTGCAACAATTTACCAATAGACGCTATTAACTGTTCTGACTTATCATTGTTTAAAAAACTAATATTATCTCTATTTTTCTGATTTTTTCTCTCTCTCTTTACTATGGTGCACATCAGCAATTTTGCTATTTTTGTGTATCCTTGACAAAATTCACCAGGTCCAGTGAATACCAATAGTGAGGAAATCCAAACAGCAAAGAGCTTGGAGCAAGAACAGACAGACTCTATCCCAATATACAAAGTAAAAATGTTTTAATAATAAAAAAAACTTAAAAGTGTAGGGATAACACTTGCAAAAGTAAAGCAACAAGGCTTGAAAAAGGAAAGGAACAAGATGGAGAGAGCACTAAATTAGAGCATTAAATCCAGTGAGAGTGCATACAGTTCATCGCGATTGAGCTAGAAACAGCTCTATTTCACTAGAATCAGTCTCTAGAATCACTTCTAGCATTAAATCCAGTGAGAGTGTATACAGTTCATCGCGATTGAGCTAAAAACGTCTCTGTTTCACTAGAATCAGTCTCCAGAATCACTTCCAGCACTAAATCCAGTGAGAGTGCGCACAGTTCACTACTATTCACTACATAATGTTTTGTATACATCACACCCCCAAAAAGGCCAAAATCCTATCTTGCATGAATAGAGATTGCCTGGATATACTCTTCTACATGAGGTACTACTACCTACATCTGTTGGCTCTATGGTGAGCACACTCTTGGTTGCATACTGGTTACCTGGTGAAACTTTGCTGTCAGGAATCCAGGCATCTCCTGAAATTGGCTAACATTAAAGCGTGTATCGGGCAGCAGGGAATTTACAATGGCTATCAGACGGAATTGTGAAGATAGACAATCGGCTAAAATGTCTTCTGCAAATTGTTCAACATCCCAGCTATGATCCCAGCAACTATTCTACACAGGCATGTACATTGATGAAGAAAATAATTATAAAACAGAAACTCACTATCTCAAGTATAACAGATGTGAAATAAATTGTCAATTTTATAAAATACTGCTGAAATTGAATAACTGTATGACAAATGTCAAGCTAGAGAGAATAGGAACAGAGAATCTGAAACTGCAGACAGTCTATAACATGTGTTATTCGACTGTTTCGATCTATCGGATCTCATCAGTGCAGTCAATCAGACAGAGTACAAGAGATGAAGTGTGTGTGAGAGAGAGAGAGTTAGTGATTGTATGTGCAGGTTTATTCTTGCCTCCTCTTGAGTCAAAATAGTATGGTTCTTACTCTCTCATACCACAATTTCTTGTCAGCGCAAGCGTATTACTTCTCTTGCAGCAATAATACTTCTAAATACTAGAGTTCTAATGAACACATACCCGTGCGCTGAGCTAGGAGCTAAACACGCATTACGGTACATGTGAGACTGGGTGAGGACATCGACAGGAGGTTGGGTGACACACCCACAATACCGTAAGTGCTCTTACAAGAACACGTAGCTTTAGATAGCCATGGATTAGCCACTCGAACAAGGCTTGCCAGCGCAGAAAACGTCTTCACAGGACTATAAATTCAGTGAAGAAGCTGTAGAGAGTGTAGTCGTGGAGAATTTCGAGCGGTGAGACGTAAACAACCGTGTTTTTTGTCCACACACAAACACACACACACACATACCGACGGACACAAACGCATAACCCTGGCGCATACTGCGCACGGGTAAAAACCGCCGTGTGTGTGTGAACATAACGAGAGTAGAAGAAGATAAGACAGTTGTGCTATTGAGAACACATTGTAACACAAGAACGAGAGAACAGAGAGATGAGAGGCAAAGACAAGAGACAGGAACAGTAAAACTCGCCTGTATCTTACTGACTTCTTGCCAGTTTTATTTAGCACGAAATGATCCTATTGGTGGGGATGAGGCTATCCTATTGGTCAGCCGATTCGCGCCAAAACTTCTCGCACGTGAGTAACAACGCGGGCAGCTCCAGTGTTGTTATTACGTACTTATACACACAAGACACAATATTACAACAAGACACAATATTACAACAAGACACAATATTACAACAAGACACAATAAATAAATAGATAAATAAAAGGTCAAGTAATAGAGGTAAGAATAAGAGGTAAAAGGTAAGATGACAATTAAGTAGAATGTATGAACAAAGCTGTATCACTGGGCGAAGTGTGCACAATCAAAGGATTGAACGTTTTTGGAGAGACTTGTACCCAGCATGCATAGCAGTGTACTACATGCTATTTTGGTCATTAGAAGACTCAGAATCATTGGACAGTGGCAACGCTATTGATCTGTTTTGTTTGCATTACGTTTTCCTACCTAGAATTAATCGCTAAGTTGACTTCTTTTTGTGGGTCATATAGTCACCATCCTATTCGAACAGCACACAATAGGAGTCCTTACCAACTTTGGATCAGTGGGATGTTATTAAACTCTGGAGACAATGCCGCTGTGCAGGGAGTTGAAGATTCTTCTGGTTTGGTCAGTTAAATTAAGTGCGTGTATGCAATCTGACATTTGATATAATATCATGCAGGAAGACTATGGAATTGATTGGAATGGACCACTTTCAGTTGATAATGATAATATTGTGACTGTACCAGACACTGAGTGTGTACTCTTTCCTGAGCAGTTCTCAATCTTACAGGCCACAATCGATCCACTTCAATCTTGTGAAGATTTTGGAGTACAAATATACATAGAAACTAGAGAATTTGTTTACACATGCATTAATGATGAATGATACACTATAATTATTACAAGGAAAATGCCCATCTTGTTCAGCAAACAGCTCAGTGTTGCCCTTCAGCATGCATACAAGTAATTAAACTTAAACATATTTATAATGAAATCAAAAGGATGCATGTATATATAGGATGTCACTGCATGGTCTACAATGTAAGCAACAATAATGGACTTAGAAAAGAATAGTAACACGATTGACTGGATAATCATGTAGACCATGCATGCATTCCTACATTAGTGGCTGCTTTACTAGCTTAAGTACTGAGATTTCATTATGTGCAACCACTGATGTAGGTATGCAAACATAGTCTATGGAGTCATTCTAGCTTCTTGGCAGTGGAAATTTTTTCCCTACAGTACATCCTTTTGATTTCATTTAAGATCTTGTTTCTTTTCCAGTTATTTTCAAATTCTTGGTGCAGTTCAAGAGTCTGTCTGTTCTTGCTCCAAGCTCTTTGCTGTTTGGATTTCCTCACTATTGGTATTCACTGGACCTGGTGAATTTTGTCAAGGATACACAAAAATAGCAAAATTGCTGATGTGCACCATAGTAAAGAGAGAGAAAAAATCAGAAAAATAAAGATAATATTAGTTTTTTTAAACAATGATAAGTCAGAACAGTTAATAGCGTATATTGGTAAATTGTTGCAGAGTAAAGTAGAAGAACAGAAAAAGAATATTAAAAATATTATTATTACGTGCAAAAGTTATAAATAATATTATTTATTAGAGAATGAGGGAGAAAAAACCAAGGGGAAAATATACAATTTTATGATGTTTTAAAAAGAAAAACGAAAAGAACGTGTTCATGAATAAATAATTAAGTTCTTTGCACACGCATCCACTGATGATTAGTGGACTCGATGATCACGCCCAATTTTACCACATCAAGGTGTGGCTGCATGGTTGTCGAACGAGCGCTGCATGGTGTTCACTTGCAGTTACTCGACAGTCTTTACACTATCCATTTTGAACGAGTGCAGTTTCTCGATCCATTTTGAACGAGTGCAGTTTCTCGATCCATTTTGAACGAGTGCAGTTTCTCGATCCATTTTGAACGAGTGCAGTTTCTCGATCCATTTTGAACGAGTGCAGTTTCTCGATCCATTTTGAACGAGTGCAGTTTCTCGATCCATTTTGAACGAGTGCAGTTTCTCGATCTATTTTGAACGAGTCCCAGTTTTGATGACGCACGACTACAAAATAATCAATGAACAGATTTCACGAAACCCTCGGCGTGTTGCACATTGTAGAGTTAGCACCTTAGTTATGGTTTGCAGAAGGAGCTTTGCAGCTGAAGCCAACCTGCTTGCTATTGAAACTGCACTGCTACATGTAACCAGAAGACAGCAAAGTGCTGACCACAATTCAATCGAGACAAGGTGTGTCAAGTGGGCGTGACCGTGAACACTGAGTAGGCAGCCATTGCTCTTCGCTTTGATAGGCTTTTTCTTGAGATGTCTACGCACCCCAAGAGCTGTCCTGCTGTTTAGATGGAATCTACAAGTACCTAGGTAGTCAACTATGGGCGCCTTTGTTGTCAGAGAAGTCTAAGATGGCCGTCATGCAAGGTGAGCCAGCCATAACTCAAGAACGAAAGCACTTTAGCAAAATCCACGAGTCACATTGCAAGCCATGGTCGTGCTTAGCCTGTTCATACCTTAGTTGACGCGTAGAAGCGATCGCTGATCTCTGTAGCAGAAGAGACAGACAGACCGACCGAACGACAAAGCAAGTACCGTAACCCTCGCGCATGCGCCGAGGGTTAATGACCGATTATTGTATAATGCATTTTCTCAATGAAATAGATGAGATGTAGTGTGATTCTATTTAAAATTATTTTTGTCCACAATAAACCTCCATAGTACTACAGTAACAGGAGTGCATTCCTTTTATGCGCTTCTGACAGTACAACATATGTTACAGCACATAATGAACAGCCTTCACGAAACCCTCGGCGTGTTGCACATTGCAGATTTAGCTCTTTAGTTAGCTTTGCAGCTAAAGCCAACCTGCTTGCTATTGAAACTGCACTGCTAACCAGAAGACAGCGAAGTGCTGACCACAACCGAGACAAGGTGTGTCAAGTGGGCGTGACCGTGAACACTGAGTAGATAGCCATTGCTCTTGGCTTTGATAGGCTTTTTCTTGAGATGTCTACGCACCCCCAGAGCTGTCCTGCTGTTTAGATGGAATCTACAAGTACCTAGATAGTCATCTATGGGCGCGTTTGTAGTCAGAGAGGTCCAAGATGGCCGCAAAGGTGAGCCAGCCATACATAACTCGAGAACCAAAGCACTTTAGCAAAATCCACGAGTCACATTGCAAGCCATTGTCATGCTAAGCCTGTTTATACCTTTACCGAGTTTCAGAAGTGAGCGATGGTCTCTGCAGCTCGATGGACAGAACGAATGAACGAATGAACGACAAACTAAGTACCGTAACCCTCGCGCATGCGCCGAGGGTTAATTATGTGTCAGTTTGAATCAATCTGCTCTTATTAATAATTTAATGACGACTCGAAATATTAGCATCCCAATGTTAACTTCAAATAGCGTAATGGTACCAGCAATACAGTAGTCTAGCAAATGACATCAATTATGTCAATAATGCTGTGCTGCGCACTTTTAGGTCTCAACTTACATTTTGAGCAGTTCTTTCACCTGAAACACAGAATATGTAAATTATGACACATGGTTATTAAAATCACGAACTGACTTGAAGTGTAAACAGGTGGTGTATTGAGTGATTGGATTTCCAATTCTATTGACAGAGAATCAGAAGTACTTGTTTGTTCAACTGCTTCATGTGACATCCATTTTTGTGATTCATTTATACCCTGTTCCCTCAATCGTGGCATCATAGCTTGTGCTAGTGGTGCTAGCTCTGTTCGTTGCTTCATCACATTACAAACTGTGAGGAGTGCTTGATATTGGTTCTCATGGAATTTAACAATGACCTCTATCCGTCTCCATAATTGAAGTGCCTTGTTGTATCCAGACACTCCACCAGTTGATAGCAAATCATCTCTTGCCTGAGTGTCTAGCAGTCCTTCACTGCACAGCTCACTAGCTAGCCACACTGGATCTAGTGTAGTTGCCTCAGCCAACTTGGAACTGTATAAACGAATGACTTGATCTTTGCTCAGCCCTGCATCGCGCGAGCAGAAAAAATTAGTCACATTGCCATAATTATTATGCTGCGATTATAACTACTCTAGCTTACCGTCAGGACTACTTTGTTGTTCCACGGCCATTTCACGAGCCACACCCAACTTGAGCCTGAGCCAGCAACCTTCCCTAGCAAACGAGCCCCTCCCGCTGCATACGAGAGAGTGTCTAGTGCGTACTCAAGACGCAACTCGGCTGTAGCCAGCACCACATTCACTAGAAACCACAGGAATTTACACGTACATCGAGTTGTAATGATTTAGTGTTGCTTTAGCACAGACATTCTCATAAAGTACCCGGCGTACCTTGTTAGTCCCAAGACTTCTGCTCTCAGAGTCACATCCTACATCAACCTTGTAGCCAAGGTGAGTCAACTTGCACTCCCACCAAGTTTAGCTTGAGGTCCATTTTTGAAAGTCCTTTATGTAGGTTATAAACCGAGGTAGAGGTGTATATGGGAATTTGGATACCGAGGGCGAAGCCCGAGGAATCCAAATTCACATATGCACCGAAAACCGAGGTTTATAACCGGTTTAAACTATGATTTCGACTTACCTGGAGAGAAAATAGCACTCTTGTACCAGCAAGCTACCCGAAACGGCGTAGAAGATACAAATAGCGTGATAAACGGCGCTTAGTTTGCTGCCTAGTGCGCGGTGGCGCCATGTTTTTTACACCCGCCCACGCACAGGTCAATACGAGCGATTGCTGTATTGACTTGAGCGATTGCTGTCACTTTTTGTCGATATCGGATTTCCTCACCCCTCCCAAACAGCATATCAGAGAGGTCTGTCGTGTATCGATGCTATATTCTCAACCCAAGAAACAATCCTGAAACATATCCGTGATGGTGACACTCCTTATCTGTGTTTTTTTGATTTGGAGAAAGCTTTCGACTCTGTTGAGTTCTCTACACTACTTTCTCATATATTCAAGTTAGGTGTCAATGGTAGATGCTGGCGTCTGATTAAAGACTGGTACTCGAACACCAGTAGTGTCGTGAAAGTTAATGGAATTTGTTCTGATTGCTTTCCAGTAGGTCGTGGTGTGAAGCAGGGATCTGTGCTCTCCCCGACTTTGTTTATTGCAGTAATGGACTCACTTCTACATTTTCTCGAGAGTGCTGGCCAGGGTTTAAACCTGTTGGGCTTACATGTGGGTGCTTCTGCTCATGCAGATGATGTCAGGGCTGTTAGCCTAAGCAAGTCTGCTGCTCATACTCAAGGTAACCTAATTGAGGCATTTTGTCAAGCAAACTCCTTGAAGCTTAATGTTAGTAAAACTGAAGTTGTGCTAACCACTAAGGGGAGATATAATGAATGTATGCTTGAATTAGTTGGCCGGGAAGTTGTTACTCAAAAAGAAGCGAAATGCCTTGGTGTGTGGTGGAGGTATGACTTGTCTCCATTGAAGTCTGTTGAAGAGAGCATTAGCAAAGCTAGGCGTGCCTTCTTTGCTTTAGGCTCCATTGGAGCTTTCCATGGGAAGCTAAATCCTCTCACTGGACGTAGCTTATTTGAGACATTTGTTGTGCCTACCTTGTTGTATGGTTGTGAAACCTGGATACTCTCTGAATCCCATCTACAAATTCTGGAGTCTTTTCAAGCTGAGATTGGAAAGCGGATTTTGGGGTTGTCTAAATTCCACTCTAACACCAGTACCTTGATTGGTCTTCACTGGCCCTCTGTTAAGGCACGCATCCTTATTCGAAAGCTCAAATTCCTGGCTAGAGTTCTAGTAAATGACGATAACATAAGTTCTCGAGTTTTTCGTACTCTGGCCTCGGATGATGTTTATGAAATCAGTCTGGTACAACAATGCCGTTTTCTGGAGAGCTTCTTTGGCACCAATTTCCTGCAACTCTGTCTTCACAATCCTCCTGATGCACTTTCAATTGTTCATGATGCGAAGCAAGATATTCTTGCGAGTGACTGGGAAGGAACACTAGCGGAGTCCAAGTCTCATCCCTCGCTCTCACTTGTGTCAGCTACAGCTAATATTGCCTCAAGTTGGAACAGCATATGGGATGAGGCACTTGAGCTGGGTGTTCGTGGAACTAAGCTAATGCAGGGGCTTTTTAATGCTCTTTCAAGACCGACCTTTGGTGAGAGACTATGTCCTCATTGTGGCGATAAAATTCCATCGAACTATTATGAACATCTGTTTTCAAGTCATCTACCTGAGTCAAAATACAGCACTGAGACCACAATACAATGGCTGGAGAACAAGAACTTTCATGATCTAATTAACCTTGCTGAGAAAATCTCATGTCTAAAGTTCACAGACTGACTCTATATTTTTTTTATTTCATTTACTTAGTTCTTGTTTTTGTCATTATTATCCCGTAGAGGGCAACAGTAATAAACTTTGAACTTTGAACTACGCGAATTTGGATACCTCATTGCATCAAAGAGAATTATTCATATCATAGTTTAAATGCTGATACTGGCCATAGTTTCTTATAATGCATAATCTTTTATTTTCACATAGTCTACTTTCTCTAATTGGATGTATTGCATGGATCCATGAAGCTTGCTATGAGCCTGTAATTTACCCGCTTATTGTCATGTTACCTAATGCTTTCCTTATTATTACACGTTATAGAATATTTCATCAGCAAATGACATTCACGTACATTGTATGCACAATGAGTTGTGTTTCAGCATAATTCCAGCCACATTATGGCTTCCAATAAATGTATCCTTAGCTTGTTTAATTATTTTGTCTAGCTAAGTGTGAACTTGCGCTTGCTTTGTGTGTAGTCTGTTGACCATGCACAATCTATGATGGCTGTGCTGATAAGCTTGATTCTCATCTTCTGCCTTCTCATCCATAGCTCTGCCTTTACTCCAGTTATCTACAATCCAATTGTTGAGCCAGCATCTCAGTGTGGCAGTGATCCCTTTGAAGATGAGAAACTGACCAGTGCACTATACAGACTATTTCTGAGCAGCTACCTCCACCTGGTTGTAACCCTCCTCTGTCATCATGCAGTGAAGTCCTCCGCTGCAACTCCTCTGCCTCTTCCGGTAACTACCAACTCAAGCCACCTGGTGGTTCAGTAGTTGAAGTATACTGTGAACTCAATGGAACCAACTGTGGAGCAGAGGGAGGCTGGATGAGGGCACATATGGATTACTTGGGTCAATCTTGTCCTCCTAGCTTGTCAAAGACAATGGATAATGGGAAGACAATTTGTACTAAGTTGACTTCCAATGCTGGATGTAGTCCTATGGAATTTGAAACATTTGGATTCACGTTTACCAGTGTTTGCGGCTATGTGCTTTGATACAAGTATTGGAGAGTGAATGCTTTTACTGGTGTAAATGATCTGGATGATGCTTATGTTGATGGTGTCTCGATAACTGTTGGGAGTCCACGTGTCCATGTATGGACCTACGCTGCTGGATTTATATCGACTGAAAACCAAGAAACACACAATTGCCCGTGCAATGAAGGGATATATGCTGGAACAAGTGCTCCTTCCTTTGTTGGTAATGACTACTACTGTGAGGCTAGTACACAAGCTGGAACCAATTGAGAGACAGGAGATCTTCTGTGGGACGGCAAGCAGTGTGAAGGAACTAAGGGGCCATGCTGTAGCAACCACCCTAGATTGCCCTGGTTCACTAAAGACCTTGAAATGAATACCCATGATAATATTGATATACGCCTGTGTGTTAGCGACATTGCAGCAAATTTGAACGTTGGAATTGAAAGCCTCGAGTTTTATGTCAAGTAATGTACTTATGTTGACAGTTGTGAACCTGTATAGCTAATAGTTATAAAATTATGCAGTGCACTTTTTACAATACATTTCCTACACAATTCAAAACTAGTAACAGAGGGTAAGAATATCAGTTATATTGCAGAAACACATACAATATCAATGACTACAACACTCAAATGACTGAACTACAAAAGGTGACAGACAGACTGCAGTAACAACAATACAGAAAATCTACAATACAAGGAACATTCGCTTGTTTAATGGATTGTCCTAGTAATTGGAGCACTACTGTTCCAATTACTGAGAAATGACATAGAATTCCATGAATAGCAGTCAGCAGCTGCACTTCAGATAAACTGAATTAAGCTAGTGGGATCATGAATGCTGAACACCAAAAGAACAAGACGACGATAAGAGTGAAAGCGGAAGAAATGACTTTATAATCGACCAAAGTGAATACAATCAATAGAACCACTAAGAAGACAACATATAAATCCGTCACTGTGAGAATTACACTGTATAGATCTACCCAGTCAATCAAATTCAGTAAACTCCAATAAACTGACAGGATATTCCACTCCACCATGAGAATACACCACAAGTCACGATAAATGCTGCCAAAACCATGCATGTTTCCCAAGCTGCCTCCTTATCTGTAGTACTGTGTTCTTGTGTCACATGGCTTAGAAACAGGAAGCGTCGTTTTGAGTAAAGTTACACTACTAATTTGACTTTTTGTCCTACTGGAGGACAGAAACGGACTATAGCTTTCTGGGCAGAGTTGTTGCCATACCTGAAGCTGTTAGTACTGGTTTAATTTCTCAACCTACTAGACCAGTCTGTAAGATGGTTAAGAACAAAATGATGAACTATGCAATGTGTTACTAGTACATTACAAAAACTCTAACACCACATGCATGTAAGTACATGATGTGGTACTGGTTTACATAATCCATGCGTGAATAATTCTGATCTCAGGTCTCCAGGCTAGAGTGATAATTTTTATTATTTGAGGTCTATTAAGCAAGTCAGGAAGCTAGCCATCAAGAAACAGCGGAAGAAGCAGTGACTATTATGATGGGATGATGAATCCATAGGAGTGTTAATGATGAAAGAAAATAAAAAGATTTCTAACGAAATCAAAAGGATGTAGGGATAAAGAAATCTGCTACTGGTCCACAATGTAAACCAACAAGGAGCAAGCATGGAATGGTAACACGATTGACTTGCTAACAGACCATAGATCCCTACATCAGTGGCTGTACATAACATTTTGACTATACTATAATTATTTTGTCACAAGCTAACCAATGCATGTCAGGTGTCAGTCAATAGCAACTAGCAGAACTGCTGTAGTCAGCCACTGATGTAGGGATCTATGGTCTGTTAGCAAGTCAATCGTGTTACCATTCCATGCTTGCTCCTTGTTGGTTTACATTGTGGACCAGTAGCAGATTTCTTTATCCCTACATCCTTTTGATTTCGTTAGAAATCTTTTTATTTTCTTGTTTGTGTCCTTTTTTCTTTTACAGTGAGTTTCAAATTTTTGGTGCAGTTTGAATTCGGCAAGATAATGCATCTCTTTTTTGTTTCCATCATTGGTTTGGTTTGCTTTTCTTGATAATTGCTTTTTAACTTGTAGCTCCTAAATACTGAAACTAGCTCATGCATTCATGCATGCTGCACAGCTGCAGCCTGCATGCACAGCATACGAGCCCCGCCCACTCTGGTTTAGAATTTTCTGTATGGCTGTGATACTATCTGGCAAGCAGCAGAACGATGATACTACACGAGCTTACTTTGTGAGTTGTTTTTCGAAGACTCCAGACGCCAATATGCGCTCTCCATACGGCGATACTCTACAAGTGTGTTTGGTCACGTGCGTATTACGTAATCACAATGAAGGAAGGAAGGAAGGAAGGAAGGAAGGAAGGAAGGAAGGAAGGAAGGAAGGAAGGAAGGAAGGAAGGAAGGAAGGAAGGAAGGAAGGAAGGAAGGAAGGAAGGAAGGAAGGAAGGAAGGAAGGAAGGAAGGAAGGAAGGAAGGAAGGAAGGAAGGAAGGAAGGAAGGAAGGAAGGAAGGAAGGAAGGAAGGAAGGAAGGAAGGAAGGAAGGAAGGAAGGAAGGAAGGAAGGAAGGAAGGAAGGAAGGAAGGAAGGAAGGAAGGAAGGAAGGAAGGAAGGAAGGAAGGAAGGAAGGAAGGAAGGAAGGAAGGAAGGAAGGAAGGAAGGAAGGAAGGAAGGAAGGAAGGAAGGAAGGAAGGAAGGAAGGAAGGAAGGAAGGAAGGAAGGAAGGAAGGAAGGAAGGAAGGAAGGAAGGAAGGAAGGAAGGAAGGAAGGAAGGAAGGAAGGAAGGAAGGAAGGAAGGAAGGAAGGAAGGAAGGAAGGAAGGAAGGAAGGAAGGAAGGAAGGAAGGAAGGAAGGAAGGAAGGAAGGAAGGAAGGAAGGAAGGAAGGAAGGAAGGAAGGAAGGAAGAAAGAAAGAAAACGAAGATGACGAACGTCGATTTTCACCGTTTCCAGGTTCGCCACTTTAGTAACAATTTCGAGCAATCTCCTTGCTACTGTAAGATGGGGCAACGCCAGAGAGCAGATCTAAGTGTCTTTGGACGTATAAAATTAATTACCAGGCGAAATATTAGAGTTTGAACGCTAATACATTGTATGTAGCCGCCATCTTGTTTTCTCGTTCAACCCTACATAGGGAGACACTACCGTGTCTCCCTAATAACCTAATGGAGGGAACTAGAATATTTTATGTTCAATGATTTTCCCGGAACATTATTGCAATTTCATTGCTACAAGAAAGTAATCATAATTTCGCAACTTAATCGTCCCATGCATGAATTATAGCAAGTGCATTTGAATACATGTACATAATATTATTATGACCAACTGCTTGTGGTAAATTAATAATTATTATTGATCATGCATGTGTATCAAATCAAGTACACAATCTAAAGATGCTGTAGTAATGTCATTATGATAGTTAAACAGTTTCAGTAAAGTCACTGAAGTTCTTAATCCGCTGTATTCTTCCATAGTTTAGTGTAGCCAGTTGCATGGAGAAGTGCTCCAACAATTGTGAGCTGGCTTGTAGCTTGTGATATAAGAAATACACTTGAGTTACTAGACCATAACTTGTACAGGACAATAATATTATATGATACAAAGAGTATGATAATAAGTGCTATAGCATAAACTGACTTATAGTTGAGTACAATCAAATACAATAAACCAATAACAAGAATACTGAGTGCTATAGGTATATATGAGAAGTTGGTTAAAAAATGTATATTAATTTTTATGATATAAATAATAATGGAAAAAATGCTAAAACTTTTCCAAATATTAGTTAAGGCTTTATTTATATTGACCAGACTCAGACTGAGTGCTGTTTCTACTTCAAATAGTAAATACATCATCACACCTCCTATCCCACCTCCTATCCCTATTCCAAAAATATAATCCAATAAAGAAAAAGGACTCCGCCAAAGAACATCAACAAGCGATGCATTTCTGGCTAATAATATCCCACTACATAAAATGTACATGATGATAATTTCAGTACAAATAAAGGCAAATGAAAAAGGTATTACAAAAGTGGGTGGACCTGGTGTATAAAATTTAACCAAACTTTCAACACTAACAGTTAGTATGAAAATGTTACTAACAATAACAAACATGTTTGGTTCATCTATCAATAAATGCAAAAACAAATAACAAGGATAAAAATTAATTAATAGTAAATAAGTAAGTGCCAGATACATGAGTAGTTTGTGATAATTAACAACCAATTCCATATAAAATGGTACCTTACAGAAACTCTTAGCCAACCATTTTATCATTGTGAGTGAATCACACTTTATTTTTGGGTTCAGTATGTCCAATAAGATTACAAAACACATCACTTCATAAAATACCTGCAACAAAGTGATAGTTAACAAAAATACAAGGACGGTTATTTTCTCACCAAAAAGCAAAATCCGACGAAGAATAAGGGTTTCGCAGGACTCGTTATTATCACATAGATATTTGTGATTGTAAGCAGTGCTAACACTGCACATAAATAAATCATCGTATTCCATGTTCTGTTTTCTAGTACAAGAACGATGTCAGACAGAATGGCCACTATAAAGCACAGGTTTGCTAACTGAAACCAAACCTACAAAATTAAATATGCTAAATTTATGCTTTAAATAATCACAGTACAAATAACGATTGTACCACCGTCTGTTACAACATAATATTTTGTGTCAGTTTAAAATCTGTTACTGTCATCAGTTTTTTTAATCAATCTGGTCTTATTATTACTTTAATGATGAAATACATTATGTTAGCTGCATCTCAATGTTAATTTCAAATAGCACAATGGTAATGTAATTCGACCACTTTTTGCACTTACAGGATAAGAAAAATTTTCTATTCACACACGCATGTATTAACGTAATAGAATAATTTGGCAAAATTTTGACTTCCGCCGAATTACCAGCAATACAGCAATACAATAGTCTAGCAAATGACATCAATTATGTCAAGAGTTCATTAAGTAAGAGTAAGCAGCCTTCAATATACCCCGTTGGACGGCGGTGAACATTTTCTACGTCAAAAGTTTGTACAGCAGAAAATATTAGGGCTGCTATGCTAATGATGTTCACCGTTGTGTAACAACAGCAGTAATGATAATCATCGCTGTGTATAGGTAAACTTGTGACGTAGAAAAAGTCCAACGCCGCCCAACGGGGTTGCGCACTTTTAGGACTCAACTTACATTTTGAGCAGTTCTTTCTCCTGAAACACAATAATTATGTATTATTATGACACATGGTTATAAAAATCATGAACTGACTTGAATTGTATGCAGGTGGTGTATTGAGTGATTGGGTTTCCATTTCTATCGACAGAGAATCAGAAGTACATGTTTGTTCAGCTACTTCATGTGACATCAATTTTTGTGATACATTTATACCCTGTTCCCTCAATCGTGGCATCATAGCTTGTGCTAATGGTGCTAGCTCTGTTCGTTGCTTCATCACATTACAAACTGTGAGGAGTGCTTGATCTGGGTTCTCCTGGAATTTAACAATGACCTCTATCCGACTCCATAATTCAACTGCCTTGTCGTATGCAGACACTCCACCAGTTGATGATAAATCATTTCTTGTCTGAGTGTCTAGCAGTCCTTCACTGCACAGCTCATTAGCTAGCCACACTGGATCTAGTGTAGCCTCAGCCAACTTAGAAGTGTATAAACGAATGACTTGATCTTTACTCAGCTCTGCATCGTGCAAGCAGTCACATTGTCATATATTTGTAATTATAACTAGCTTACCGTCAGGAAACGGAACACTTCTTTGTTGTTCCTCAGCCATTTTAACGAGCCACACCCAATTTGAGCCTGAGCGAGTAATCCACTCCTGCAAACGAGCCCCTCCCACTGCGGGAGAGTCTAGTGCGTACTCTAGTCCAGCTTATAAAACTATCCTAGCACCTTGTTTAGCATAGACATTCTCATGAAGTATCCAGCACACCTTGTTAGTCCGTGGGCATTCTTTCACAGGACCCCGTTGTGCATTTCAACTCTTTTTCTCTCAGAGTCCCACCCTTCGCGCATTCTACATCAAGCCATCTATGATCAAGCCCATAACCAGGGAGTGTAAACTCGCCCTCCCGCCAAGTTTGAGGTCTATTTTGAGAATTCTTATAAATTTATAATTTTGCTCTAGTCTAGACTAGTGTATTGACTCACTGCAAATACTGCCCATGTACCGTCCATTGGGAGGTAATCTGCCCTGCCCATTAGGAGGTAATCGAGCATAACTGTTTCATTTTCACACAGTCCACTTTCGCTATTGCATGAATCCATAAAGCTGGCTACGAACCTGTATTATTATCTAATTTACCCACTCACTGTTGTGTTTCCTAACACTGTCATGCACTTTTGTTGTCTGATCGCTCCACTACATGAATGCCAGATGTTTTCACTCCTGGACTTCCTTATCACATGTTACAGAATTAATTTCATCAGCAAATAGCATTCATATCAGCATAATTCCAGCCACATTATGGAGTTAGGAGCTTCCAATAAATTAATGTAACCATAGGTGCAATTTTGACAGTCATAAAATTTAATGTAATAGACAACAACTGGACTACTATACAATGCAATAGTGCTTGATGATGGTTAGTATGAGACAGTTGGCTACAGTACTTGCCCTTGTAATCATAATTCACTAGCTAATAAGTGTGAACTTGCACTTGCATGTATGGACCTACGATCTCCTTCCTTTGTTGGTAATGACTACTACTGTGAGGCTAGTACACAAGCTGGAACCAGATGGGAGACAGGAGATCTTCTGTGGGACAGCAAGCAGTGTGAAGGAACTGAGGGGCCTTGCTGTAGCAACCGCCCTAGATTGCCCTGGTTCTTCAAATGAACACTCGTGGAAATATTGATGTACTTAGCGACATTGCAGCAAATTTGAACGTTGGAATTGAAAGCCTTGACTTTTATGTCAAGTAGACATTATGAATCTATTTTAATGTAAAGCAAAGAGATTGAGTCTTTACTGAAAATATACAGTATAGATAACAATGATTAGAAGACTCACATGACTGAACTACACAAAATTCTACAACACAAAAAACATTAATATTTTGACAGTTTAACGATTACGATAAAAGTTCTAGTTCTACAGGCTGTAGTCAACTGTTTTATGTCCATAGTTGTAGCCATAGAGAAGTGCTCCAGTCATTGTGAGCTGGCAGGTGGTTTGTGTTATAAGAAATACACTTGAGTCACTAGACCAAGACTTGTACAGGACAGAAAATAAGTGAAGTAAAAGAAGTAAGATTGTAACTATCACAGCATAAGCTGATCGATGATTAAAAGTAATGAGGATTACTGATGTTAATACAAGAATATCTAGTACAACCAGTAGAAAAGAAAATTCATCTTGTTGGCTTGTTATGTCTATGAGATACAAAATTACAGAAACTACATTACAAATTTTCCAAGCTACTTTCATTACAACTGTGTCAGTTAGTTGTATCATCAGATAAAAATAATTTCGTAAGTAAACCTCCTGCACACAGATTTGCTAAAGAAAATATGAACTTTGATACAAAATATCTATTATATTTTTCTGGTGTATCTTTAAGTATGACATAACTGCAAAAGAGTTCAAAAATTCCGTAAAGCACAAGGAGAAATAATATGTCAGATTTATTAACAGTGCATTCACCGATTCCTAAACACACACCAACAATAGCTAACAATATATAATTATTATAACAATTAGTGTGTTTGGTTTATTTATGAAGAAAGAAGAAAGTAAATGTATAAAGCCAAAACCAAACTGTGTAAAGAGGGAAAAACAGAGATGTAAAATTAAGCGAGCATCTTTTTTGTAGTAGAAACCCAATTCCATGTTAAGTGGTATCTTACACAATTCCTTAGCAAACCATTTTGTCCCTGTGAGTACATCATATCTTGGATAGTTTACATTTTTGGGATAAGGTGCTTTGAGGTCAGTAAAGGTTGTTAAACACATTAATTCATAAAAAACCTGTATGGCAATAAAAACAATGATCATACATGTACTATTCTTACCAAAATGTAAAATAGACCAATGGGATAAACCGATTTGACATCAGATTTTATTATTACAATTAAAATCATTGCAAACATTGGATATGGAAGTGACTCTGCCCAGAATGTCTTACTCCATGTGCTGTTTCCCAGTACAAGAACAATGTCAGACAAAATGGCTACAATGTAGCACAGATTTGCAAAATGAAACCAAACCTGCAGATTAAAAACAATTGTAACAGAATGATGTCATCATAGACATTGGGAAGAGATTCACTATGGTTCCAACACCATAGTAAATCTGATAACTTAGATAACTTTCATACATGAGGAGCATGAAAGATTCTTCCACCTGTTGTAAGTTAAGGGCTTACATTAGAGAGTAGATTGTCTGACTTGCTGTTTTCACCTGTGCATGATGATAAACATGGATAACTATGATGCACTTGCTGAACTATAATCACTTTACTTTCTACTGAGGGAAGTAGCCAACTAGTCTCTTGTGCCGGATGATCTATTACTATTGCCTTAAAAATTATTATGTGAACATCTATTCATTGCACAGTAATGTTTTATTAGCTCACAGTGCTAGCAGAGTGAACATTGAACCTATTTTCAGCTGTATCTAATAGACGATAAAAATGAGGCAAGAGTTCAATAACAACGTACTATAACTTGTTTCGTCAACAGAAAAAGTAGGTGTCCAGTGCATTTTCACATTTGGCTGATCATAACCAGTTAGAAATTGTAGATCATAGGAACCATTATAATCTGCAAAATTGTTATTTCATGCAATAATAGTTTTACATCATTATTAATGAACTTACCATGTGGTCTCAATTGTGAGCTCATAGCTTGTGCTAGTGGTGCTAGCTCTGTTCGTTGCTTCATCACATTACAAACTGTGAGGAGTGCTTGATCTGGGTTCTCATGGAATTTAACAATGACCTCTATCCGACTCCATAGTTGAAGTGCCTTCTCGTGTGCAGGCACTCCATTTGTTGACAGTAAATCATCTTTAGCTCGAGTATCTAGCAGTCCTTCGCTGCACAATTCACTAGCTAACCAGGGCACTAGGCGTTCTGTTGCATCAGCTAACTTAGTTGAGTATATACGAAGGATATTGATAGTCAGCTGCTCTGAATGATCTGTCAGTAACAAAAATAAAATAGAAATTTGTCTACTACAGTAACAGTCAGCTAGCACTCTTGAATGTCTATTACCATTTTCAGTAGAAGAGTATTCCTTTGGATCGGTCATAATGTTTGATCGGCTACAACGGGTGAGTGCTAACCAGCTAGCGTCTTACAATAAAACCTAGTGTACATAAGATGAACTTGTTACCAGTGGACTAGTATGGCTGTAATCCTGTTTACTATAGATGATCAGTAATGAGGTGTGTATTGTAAGAAAATTTAATGATAGTTACTGTAATCACTACACGTAGTCAAAGCTGGGACTCTCCATGCAGTGTGGAGTAAAATGGAATTTTAAAATTCTGCCAGTCTGACCACTGTCTTCCTGCCCGGTGTCTAGCCTCATACACATTCTCTCAGTCCCCCACTCTCTATCCTCAACAGAGAATCCACTAATAGTGGTGGGCTCCTCATCCTGATGCAATGCAGAACACGAAAAAGAGCAAGACACGATAAGAATGAAAGCCGACAAAATGACTTTATAATCGCCAGCTGATAATCGACCAATCGAATGAATACAATTGAATAAAATCAACCGAGAACCACTAAGAAGACAACAGATAAATCCATCGCTGTGAGCACTTTCAATTTTTCACTGTATACCCAGTCGATCAAATTCAGTGAAACACTAATGGTTACCAATACTTTCAGCCGTTCTCTCCAAAAAAACTGACAAGATATTCAAATATTCCACTCCACCATGAGAATACACCATGCACAAGTTACGATAAATCTAGCCAAAACCATGTTTCCCAAGCTGCCTCCTAGCTATGAGTACTGTGTTCTTGGGTCATAATATGGTTTAGTAGTAAAATTATACTACTAATCTGACTTTTTGTACTACTGGAGGACAGAACACGGACTATAGCTTTCTGGGCAGAGTTGTTGCCATGCCTGAAGCTGTTCGTACTGGTTTAATTCAATCTACTAGACCAGTCTGTAATATGGTTAAGAACAAATGATTAACTACAGTACATGTATGCAGTGTGTAACAAACTCTAACACCATGTAAGTACATGTGGTGCTGGTTTACAAAATTCAGTGCGTGAATAATTCTGATCTCAGGTCTATAGGCTAGAGTGATAATTGAAGCAAGTCAGGAAGCTAGCCATCATGATACAGCGGAAGAAGCAGTGACTATAATGATGGGGTGATAAATCCGTAGGTAATGAAGGTCCTACAATATTGTATATTCATTGATTTGCCTGGAATATTATTGCAATTTAGTTTCTACAAGAAAGTAATCATAATTTCACAACTTAATCGTTCCATGCATGATTTATAGCAAGTGCAATTTTGATGACATACATAATTATGACAAACTGCTTGTGGTACATTAATTATTGATCATGCATATGTATCCAATCTACAATCTAAAGATGTTGTAGTAATAATACATCATTATGATAGTTAAACAGTTTCAGTAAAGTTCTAGACCGATGTTTTCTTCCATAGTTTAGTGTAGCCAGTTGCATGGAGAAGTGCTCCAACAATTGTGAGCTGGCTTGTAGCTTGTGATATAAGAAATACACTTGAGTCACTAGACCATACATGTAACTTGTACAAGACAAGAATATTGTATGATACAAAGAGTATGATAATAAGTGCTATAGCATATTCTGACTTGTAGTTGCATAAAATACAGTACAATAAACCAATAACAAGAATACTGAATGATATAGGTATATATGATAAGTCACTTCCAAATATATGAATTAGGAGATACATAATAATGAATAAACTGCTAAAACTTTTCCAAATATTAGTTAAGGCTGTATTTATACTGACCAGACTGAGTGCTGAAATTTCTAATACTACTACTAAAGCCATACCTGCCAGCCCACATACTGAACTAATAACAAACAAAAAAGGAAACATTTTTGTTGAAATCGGCTGTTCATTTCTGTAAATCATGTAAAAGACGATAATTTCAGTACAAATAAAGGCAACTGAAAAAGGTATTACAAAAATGGGTGGATCAGGTGTACAAAATTTAACATGAATACCAAACATTATAGCACTAATAGTTAGTATGAAAATGAATACAACAATAGCAACTATCTTTGGTTGATCTATCATTAAATGCAAAAACAAATAACAAGGATAAAAGTTAATTGACAGTAAATAAGTAAGTGGCAGATACATGAGTAGTTTGGTAGCTTTATGATAATTAACAACCAATTCCATATAAAATGGCACCTTACAGAAACTCTTAGCCAACCATATTATCATTGAGAGTGATTCATACTGGTTCAGTATGTCCATTAACATTACAAAGCACATCACTTCATAAAATACCTGTAATAAAGTGATAATTAACTAAAATACAAGGATGGTTATTTTCTCACCAAAAAGCATAATCCGATAAAGAATGAATATTTCACAGATCTCGTTATTATCATATAGATATTTGTGATTGCAATCAGTGCTAATACTGCATATAAATAAATCTTCGTATTCCATGTTCTGTTTTTTAGTACAAGAACGATGTCAGACAGAATGGCCACTACAAAGCACAGGTTTGCTAAGTGAAACCAAACCTACAAAATTAAAATTAATATGCTAAATTTATGCTTTGAAATATTATACATCCCACAGTATCATGTATGTAGTAAAATAATAATTACAGTATGTAGTATGTCTCAGACGGTGATACAATAATTGTTTGTATAGTGCCGGTGGTATGATAACTATTTGTACTACAGTACCAGGAGCGCATTCCTTTTATGTGCTCCTGACAGTACAAATAATTATTGTACCAACATCTGTTACAGCACATAATTATGTGTCAGTTTGAATCAATCTGCTCTTATTAATAATTTAATGACAACTCGATATACATTATGTTAGCATCCCAATGTTAACTTAAAATAGCGTAATGGTACCAGCAATACACTAGTCTAGCAAATGACATCATTTATGTCAATTATGCTGCGCTACGCACTTTTAGGTCTCAACTTACATTTTGAGCAGGTCTTTCACCTGAAACACAGAATATGTAAATTATGACACATGGTTATAAATATCATGAACTGACTTGAATCAGAAGCAGGTGGTGGATTGAGTGGTTGGGTTTCCAATTCCATTGACTGAGAATCAGAAGTACTTGTTTGTTCAGCTGCTTCATGTGACATCCATTTTTGTGATTCATTTATACCCTGTACCCTCAATCGTGGCATCATAGCTTGTGCTAATGGTGCTAGCTCTGTTCGTTGCTTCATCACATTACAAACTGTGAGGAGTGCTTGATCTGGGTTCTCATGGAATTTAACAATGACCTCTATCCGTCTCCATAATTGAAGTGCCTTGTTGAATGCAGACACTCCAACAGTTGTTAATAAATCATCTCTTGTCAGAGTGTCTAGCAGTCCTTCACCGCACAGCTCATTAGCTAGCCACACTGGATCTAGTGTTGCCTCAGCCAACTTGGAAGAGTATAAACGAATGACTTGATCTTTGCTCAGCTCTGCATCGTGCAAGCAGAAAAAATTAGTCACATTGTCATATAATTATTATGCTATAATTATAACTAGCTTACCGTCAGGAAACGAAATAACTCTTTGTTGTTCCACGGCCATTTTATTTTAAGCCACCCGACTTGAGCTTGCACCCGGTTCGGAAACCCTGCCCAGCTATTTAGATCAAAAACGTTTCTAGTTTTGCCGTCTCTCGTGAGAGGGCTAGGGTTTCAATAGTTCAATAATAATAAAACCTTAGAGGGGAGGATCTAATGCGAACGAGCCTACGCCTACTTTATAGTAAAGATGGCTGCTGTTTATAGGAACCTAGAGGCGATCAAATCCACTGAAGACGAGTCATTTCTGCTGTCTGGCATTCTATTCTACTACGAGCCAAGTTAGGGTCCGCAATGAAAAAATCGACTGTCACAGATTCAGCGGGATTGCGTCTCAGCGTGTAGAGTGGGTTGACCCGAACATAGAACAGGTAAAGAGAGAAGCGCCAAGTCCTTCCTTTTTGCAGGAAAAACAAAAATACTTAAAATAACGTGGGCGGAGCTAGCCAATCGCAATTAAAATGCTTTTTATTCGAACAACATTCAACTCCGAAACTTAGTGATGTTGGTAAAGACGCTCAGGATCATGCTTTCAAGAATTCCGAGGTCTTCGACGTCGCAGCGTCCTTCGTGTGTTGTTTCCAGGTCATAATTTGAAAGGGGGCGGGGCTCCTGAAACGGCGAAAAAATACTCCTGGGCTCGAGCGCCTTTGTACATTGTGCTGCAGCAACCCTATTGCAGATTTAACTAAGTTAGGTGACAATGTATCTGCACAGCAAATGTTATAAACTTTACATGCTTCCTTCCATCTGGCTAAAAAAATGTTTAAAATTTTTGAGCCAGATGGAAGGAAATGCATAAACGTCATAAAACTTGCTATGTAGATACATTGTCACCTAACTTAGTTAAATCTACAATAGGGTTGCTGCAGCACAATGTACAAAGGCGCTCAAGCCCAAAGAGTATTTTTCGCCGTTTCAGGAGCCCCGCCCCCTTTCAAATTATGACCTGGAAACAACACACGAAGGACGCTGCGACGTCCAAGACCTCGGAATTCTTGAAAGTATGATTCTGAGCGTCCTTACGAACATCACTAAGCTTCGGCGTTGAATGTTGTTCGAATAAAAAGCATTTTAATTGCGATTGGCTAGCTCCGCCCACGTTATTTTAAGTCTTTTTGTTTTTCCTGCGGACTTGGCGCTTCTCTCTTTACCTGTTCTATGTTCGGGTCAACCCACTTTACACGCTGAGACGCAATCCCGCTGAATCTGTAACACTCGTTTTTTTCATTGCGGACCCTAGCCAAGTGGACAAGCCTTTTAAACTTCTTTATGACAATGAAAAGGCGTTGCAACGAGAAGAAATCTCAGCTAGAACCGGCTGAATGTCATAGCTTGTCTGTGAATTCAAGGTCCTGAACACCTACATGATCTCTGAGTAGAACTGGTGAGTCTACCAATAGGTAGAAATGGTCAGATTGTATTATAGGAGCATCACTGTTGTTGGTTTTCCTGTAAATAGACCGCCCCTGCTAGCTATATAGCTCTCTATAGCTAGTACGCATTCAGCTGCTTTATTTCACAGAGAATTTGTTTCATGCTTGTCTTGTTAACGTATCTGAGGCTAACAGTAGTCAGGCGTGGCATGACTATTCGCGTTCACGGAATAGTCAAAGGACATCAGAACACTGTACGGTACCTGTACCTCTGCAACTATATTTGTAGAACCAATTAGATTGCAGAGCGGTTACGAAGAATGTAGTGATGATATAATGTAGTAGCTATGACATCTGGCGATTTATGGTGAGTCTCCCGAGTGGCTGAGCTTCTCTTTGTCAGTACTCTACAGCCAAGGCAGACCACTTCCTTTGCTTCTGATTGGGAACATACAGCCGCAGCCAGCGCCATCGCGTAACATGTGGGTTAGTCACGCCCACGAAAATTACATCTGCGTTGGCGTAGTCAAATTCCTAAGGTACAGTATTCTAATGTCCCCTGACTATTCTGTGAACGTGAACAGTCAGGCCATGCCTGACTAGGCTAGCTGCATGAACAGCACACTTGTAATCACAAACTGAAAAGAACGTTGTCTTGTACAAAAAGTACCGAGCACTTTACCTAGTACCAACGAGCACACACGTCTAGCCTCTGTTGCGCAATAGTTAAAATTAGGCTACTGATACGTGAAATTAATTGTGGAGGATGAATGCAGCGAAATGGGTAGGAAAATGTTTGCGCAAAAATTAATTTGTCTTCTTCTTAACGACACACGTAGCTCATGGGATTCTGAAGAACCGCCCAGTCTCCTGAAAGGTCCACTTTTCTTAACAAGAGGTCCACTTCCTTAGCCAAAATTGAGGCAGCTTGTTTTCAGTGAAAATAGCACATCTATAGGTAGTCCTACGCGACTGTTAATGAGAATTAGCGCAAAAAAATCAATTCACACAGCCATCCCATGATTTTTAGTAAGACAAACTTTCTGCGGCACAAGAAAAAGAGGCCTTTCCGTAAATTCCTGGCTACGGCCTTGTATAATGAGGGTTTTGTATAATCTGCCAATGATAATGATAGGCATAAAATAGGCTTATTATTGACTGTTGTCTTGTGTGTAGCCCTAGATTTAAGGTTATCGAAATTAATTATTTTCTCTCTCTCTCTCTCAGACTATTAATTTTGTGAAATCTGACAGGGTTATTACTAAACTCCTATTTTGTTCTAGGAGAATGAACATCAGGTTTGTCATAATGAGTGACAACGTGCTGCTTGATTTGATGGTGTTATGTCCACAGGTGCAACTGAAAAGTGATGGTCTGGCAAGTCGTAACAAAACAGATTATAGCTAAGTATTTCGTATCGCAATAATTATTTTTATTATAACAATGAACACACTAGAAGTGCGTAACACACATGGTCTAATTGTAGTACAATGGTTTGTTACAATGAATCGTACCATCCACTGAAATAGTCCTGAGACAAACAGTTGCAAAATTCTTCCAGTGACCTAGCTTGCAATCTGGTAAGCGCTGATGAAGTGTAGCTTGACTGTAGGAGTAGTTTAATAGTGCTTTTAAGAGAAAATGCCATCTCATAGTGATCTTGACACTAAGTTGCATACTAATCTGGTGGACTTGATGTTTAAGAATACTGTGACAGCAATGAAATGAAGAAATCACAATTCATAGTGATCTAGAGACTAAAGTGCAGTAAGATGCATACTAATCTGGTGGACTTGATGGGTACGAATACAGTGACAGCACTGAAATGAAGAAAATGACAATTCATAGTGATCTTGAGAATAAAGTGCAGTAAGTTGCATACGAATATGGTGGACTTGATGGGTAAGAATACAGTGAAAGCACTGAAATGAAGAGAAATAGATTTTAGTGACATTACAGCATTTTCACACGACAGATCTACTGAAGTACTACACAACTTACTGCATTTTAGTACCACAATCACTATGAGAGTGCATATTTTCATTTACTGTATTCCCACTCACTAGCTCCACTGTATTAGTATGCAACTTACTGCACTTCAGTCACAAGATCACTATGAAGTGACATTTTCTTCATTTCAGTGCTTTCACTGTATTCTTACCCATCAAGTCTACCAGATTAGTATGCATCTTACTGCACTTTAGTCTCTAGATCACTATGAATTGTGATTTCTTCATTTCATTGCTGTCACAGTATTCTTAAACATCAAGTCCACCAGATTAGTATGCAACTTAGTGTCAAGATCACTATGAGATGGCATTTTCTCTTAAAAGCACTATTAAACTACTCCTACAGTCAAGCTACACTTCATCAGCGCTTACCAGATTGCAAGCTAGGTCACTGGAAGAATTTTGCAACTGTTTGTCTCAGGACTATTTCAGTGGATGGTACGATTCATTGTAACAAACCATTGTACTACAATTAGACCATGTGTGTTACGCACTTCTAGTGTGTTCATTGTTATAATAAAAATAATTATTGTGATACGAAATACCAAGAGTTCATACTTATTGGATGACTTGGACTAGTAACTACTTAGCTATAATCTGTTTTGTTACGACTTGCCAGACCATCACTTTTTCAGTTGCACCTGTGGACATAACACCATCAAATCAAGCAGCACGTTGTCACTCATTATGACAAACCTGATGTTCATTCTCCTAGAACAAAATAGGAGTTTAGTAATAACCCTGTCTGATTTCACAAAATTAATAGTCTGAAAGAGAGAGAAAATAATTAATTTCGATAACCTTAAATCTAGGGCTACACACAAGACAACAGTCAATAATAAGCCTATTTTATGCCTATCATTATCATTAGCAGATTATACAAAACCCTCATTATACAAGGCCGTAGCCAGGAATTTACGGAAAGGCCTCTTTTTCTTGTGCCGCAAAAAGTTTGTCTTACTAAAAATCATGGGATGGCTGTGTGAATTGATATTTTTGCGCTAATTCTCATGAACAGTCGCGTAGGACTACCTATAGATGTGCTATTTTCACTGAAAACAAGCTGCCTCAATTTTGGCTAAGGAAGTGGACCTCTTCTTAAGAAAAGTGGACCTTTCAGGAGACTGGGCGGTTCTTCAGAATCCCGTGAGCTACGTGTGTCGTTAAGAGGAAGACACATTAATTTTTGCGCAAACATTTTCCTACCCATTTCGCTGCATTCATCCTCCACAATTAATTTCTTGTATCAGTAGCCTAATTTTAACTATTGTGCAACAGAGGCTAGACGTGTGTGCTCGTTGGTACTAGGTAAAGTGCTCGGTACTTTTTGTACAAGACAACGTTCTTTTCAGTTTGTGATTACAAGTGTGCTGTTCATGCAGCTAGCCTAGTCAGGCATGGCCTGACTGTTCACGTTCACAGAATAGTCAGGGGACATTAGAATACTGTACCTTAGGAATTTGACTACGCCAACGCAGATGTACTTTTCGTGGGCGTGACTAACCCACGTGTTACGCGATGGCGCTGGCTGCGGCTGTATGTTCCCAATCAGAAGCAAAGGAAGTGGTCTGCCTTGGCTGTAGAGTACTGACAAAGAGAAGCTCAGCCACTCGAGTGACTCACCATAAATCGCCAGATGTCATAGCTACTACATTATATCATCACTACATTCTTTGTAACCGCTCTGCAATCTAATTGGTTCTACAAATATAGTTGCAGAGGTACAGGTACCGTACAGTATTCTGATATGTCCTTTGACTATTCCGTGAACGCGAATAGTCATGCCACGCCTGACTACTGTTAGCCTCAGATACGTTAACAAGACAAGCATGAAACAAATTCTCTGTGAAATAAAGCAGCTGAATGCGTACTAGCTATAGAGAGCTATATAGCTAGCAGTCGGGGGTGAGGGGCGGTCTATTTACAGGAAAACCAACAACAGTGATGCTCCTATAATACAATCTGACCATTTCTACCTATTGGTAGACTCACCAGTTCTACTCAGAGATCATGTAGGTGTTCAGGACCTTGAATTCACAAACAAGCTATGACATTCAGCCGGTTCTAGCTGAGATTTCTTCTCGTTGCAACGCCTTTTCATTGTCACAAAGAAGTTTAAAAGGCTTGTCCACTTGGCTCGTAGTAGAATAGAATGCCAGACAGCAGAAATGACTCGTCTTCAGTGGATTTAATCGCCTCTAGGTTCCTATAAACAGCAGCCATCTTTACTATAAAGTAGGCGTAGGCTCGTTTGCATTAGATCCTCCCCTCTAAGGTTTTATTATTATTGAACTATTGAAACCCTAGCCCTCTCACGGAGACGGCAAAACTAAAAACGTTTTTATACATTAATAGACAGTCAGGGTTTCCGAACCGGGTGGAGCTTGAGCGAGCAATCATCTCCTGCAAACGAGCCCCTCCCACTGCAGGAGAGTGTAAGTGCGTACTCGAGTCCTGCTTGTAAAACTTTCCTAGCACCTTTTTAGCATAGACATTCTCATAAAGTACCCAGCACACCTTGTTAGTCCGTGGGCTAGCCCGCTAGACTAGATAGTATAGGACCTCGTTATGCATCTTAAATCTTTTGCTCTCAGAGTCCCACCCTTCGCGGATTCTACATCAAGCCCGTAACCAGGGAGTGTAAACTGGCCCTCCCGCCAAATTTGAAGTCCATTTTTGAGAGTCCTTATAAATTTATATCTGTAGTCTAGTGTATTGAATCAAGCATAACTGTTTCATTTTCACCTTCTCTATTGCATGGATCCATAAAGCTGGCTACGAACCTGTATTATTATCTAATTTACCCACTCACTGTTGTGTTTCCTAACACTGTCATGCTCCTTTGTTGTCTAACTGCTCCACTACATGAATGCTGGATATTTTCACTCCTGGACCTTTTTATTCTGTTAACAGATTTCCTGTTACAGATTTCATCAGCAAATGGTATTCATGTATGCATAATGAGTTGTGTGTCAGCATAAATCCAGCCACATTATGGAGTTAGGAGCTTCCAGTAATGTTGATAAACAATGCAATAGTGCTTGATGATGGTTAGCATGAGACAATTGGCTACTTATCAGTGTGGCAGTGATCCCTTTGAAGATGAGAAAATGACACAAGTATGGGTTAGTGAAAGTGTAAATGATCTGGATGATGATTATGTTGATGGCGTCTCGATAACTGTTGGGAGTCCACGTATCCATGTATGGATCTACGCTGCTGGATTTATATCAACTGAAAACCAAGAAACACACAATTGCCCGTGTAATGAAGGGATATATGCTGGGACAAGTGCTCCTTCCTTTGTTGGTAATGACTACTACTGTGAGGCTAGTACACAAGCTGGAACCAGATGGGAGACAGGAGATCTTCTGTGGGACGGCAAGCAGTGTGAAGGAACTGAGGGGCCTTGTTGTAGCAACCGCCCTAGATTGCCCTGGTTCACTAAAGACTTCAAATGAATACCCGTGATAATAATATTGATGTACGCCTGTGTGTTAGCGATAGTGCAGCAAATATGAACATTTGATTTGAGTTTTATGTCAAGTAGACAGTTATGAATCTATAGTGTAAAGCAAAGAGATTGAGTCTTTACTGAGTATAGATAACAATGACTAAAAGACTCACATGACTGAACTACACAAAAATCTACAACACAAAAAAAAACATTAATATTTTGACAGTTTAACGATTACGATAAAAGTTTTAGTTCTATAGGTTCTAGTCAACTGTTTTATGTCCATAGTTGTAGCCATAGAGAAGTGCTCCAGTCATTGTGAGCTGGCAGGTGGTTTGTGTTATAAGAAATACACTTGAGTCACTAGACCATGACTTGTACAGGACAGTAAATAAGTGTAATAAAAGAAGTAAGATTGTAACCTTCACAGCATAAGCTGATCGATGATTTAAAGTAATGAGGATTACTGATGCTATTACAAGAATATCCAGTACAACCAGTAGAAAAGAAAATTCATCTTGTTGATTTGTTATGTCTATGAGACACAAAATTACAGAAACTATATTACAAATTTTCCAAGCTACTTTCATTACAATTGTGTCAGTTAGTTGTGGATCATCAGCTAAAAATAATAACATAAGTAAACCTCCTGCACACAGATTTGCTAAAGAAAATATGAACTTTGCTACAAAATATCCATAACATTTTTCTGGTGTATCTTTAAGTATGACATAACTGCAAAAGAGTTCAAAAATTCCGTAAACCACAAGGAGAAAAAATATTTCAGATTTATTAACTGTGCATTCACTGATTCCAAAGCACACTCCAACAATAGCTAACAGTATAATTATTATAACAATTAGTGTGTTTGGTTTATTTATGAAGAAAGAAGAAAGTAAATGTATAAAGCCAAAACCAAACTGTGTAAAGAGTGAACACCAGATATGTAAAATTAAGCTAGCATCTTTTTTGTAGTAGAAACCCAATTCCATGTTAAGTGGTATCTTACACAATTCCTTAGCAAACCATTTTGTCCCTGTGAGTACATCATATCTTGGATAGTTTACATTTTTTGGATAAGGTGCTTTGAGGTCAGTAAAGGTTGTCAAACACATTAATTCATAAAAAACCTGTATGGCAATAAAAAACAATGATCATACATGTACATGTACTATTCTTACCAATATGTAAAATAGACCAATGGGATAAGCCGATTTGACATCAGATTTTATTATTACAATTAAAATCATCGCAAACATTGGGTATGGAAGTGACTCTGCCCAGAATGCCTTACTCCATGTGCTGTTTCCCAGTACAAGAACAATGTCAGACAAAATGGCTACAATGTAGCACAGATTTGCAAAATGAAACCAAACCTGCAGATTAAAAACAATTGTAACAGAAAGATGTCATCATAGACATTGGGAAGAGATTCACTATGGTTCCAACAACCATAGTAAATCTGATCACTTAGATAACTTTCATACATGAGGAGCATGAAAGATTCTTCCACCTGTTGTAAGTTATGGGCTTACATTAGAGAGTAGATTGTCTGACTTGCTGTTTTCACCTGTGCATCAGTGATGATAAACATGGATAACTATGATGCACTTGCTGAACTATAATCACTTTACTTTGTACTGAGGGAAGTAGCCAACGAGTCTCTTGTGTCGGATGATCTATTACTATTGCCTTAAAAATTATTCTGTGAACATCTATTCATTGCACAGTAATGTTTTATTAGCTCACAGTGCTAGCAGAATGAACATTGACCCTATTTTCAGCTGTATCTAATAGACAAGAAAAATGTGGCAAGAGTTCGATAACAACGTACTATAACTTGTTTCGTCAACAGCAAAAGTAGGTGTCCGATGCATTTTTACATTTGGCTGATCATAACTAGTTAGAAATTGTAGATCATGGGAACCATTATAATCTGCAAAATTGTTATTTCATGCAATAATTGTTTTACATCATTATTAATGAACTTACCATGTGGTCTCAATTGTGAGCTCATAGCTTGAGCTAGTGGTGCTAGCTCTGTTTGTTGCTTCATCACATTACAAACTGTGAGGAGTGCTTGATCTGGGTTCTCATGGAATTTAACAATGATCTCTATCCGACTCCATAGTTGAAGTGCCTTCTCGTGTGCAGGCACTCCATTTGTTGACAGTAAATCATCTTTAGCTCGAGTATCTAGCAGTCCTTCGCTGCACAATTCACTAGCTAACCAGGGCACTAGGCGTTCTGTTGCATCAGCTAACTTAGTTGAGTATATACGAAGGATATTGATAGTCAGCTGCTCTGAATGATCTGTCAGTGACAAAAATAAGATAGAAATTTGTCTACTACAGTAACAGTCAGCTAGCACTCTTGAATGTCTATTACCATTTTCAGTAGAAGAGTATTCCTTTGGATCGGTCATAATGTTTGATCGGCTACAACGGGTGAGTGCTATCCAGCTAGCGTCTTAAAATAAAACGTGCGTGTACATAAGATGAACTTGTTACCAGTGGACTAGTATGGCTGTAATCCTGTTTACTATAGATGATCAGTAATGAGGTGTGTATAGTAAGAAAATTTAATGATAGTTACTGTAATCACTACACGTAGTCAATGCTGGGACTCTCCATGCAGTGTGCAGTAAAAATGGAATTTTAAAATTCTGCCAGTCTGACCACTTCCTGCCTGGTGTCTACCCTCATACACATTCTCAGTCCCCCTCTCTCTATCTTCAACAGAGAATCCACTAATAGTGGTGGGCTCCTCATCCTGATGCTCAATTTGTTGTTGCTATTAATAAATTTAGTAACACACGTCTGTTATTAAAATAATTTGTTACACTCAACATTCTTTTGTAAGAATTCGTTATACCTCAAATTATGGACCGTAGATAATAAATTTATTTGTTCTTTGTGAGTCTTGCTCTTTGTGCATTCTACATCAAGTCCGTATCCAGGTACCTGGTACAAATGTAGAGTTAACTGAACCTCCCAATAAAGCTTGAAGTCTGTTTTATGAGCGTCTATAGTCTACTGGAGTGTATTGACTCACTAAAAATTTCATGGTCCACTTTCATTGAAGCTGGCTATGAGCCTGTACCACTCAGTTCAATCTATTGTACCAAGATTCAACAGTTTTTTTCCCTATTACGTGTTACAGAATTAATTTCATCAGCTGTGTCAGCATAATTCCAGCCACATCATGACATCAGGAATTATTTGTATCTATTTATGAACAGTTAAACTTATACAATACCATAAACAGTACAGCTTTAGACTAACAGGTGTTTGATGATGGCTAGTATGAGACAGTTGGCTACTTGCCCTTGTACTTGTTTAATTACGAGACAGAGGAAACAAGCATTGTGTCTAGTTAAGTGTGAAGTTGCAATTTCTTTTGTGTTAAAGTTGACTACAATGATGGCTGTGCTGATAAGCTTGCTTCTCATCTCCTGCCTTCTCATCCATAGCTCTGCCTTTACTCCAGTTATCTACAGTCCAATTGTTGAGCCAGCATCTCAGTGTGGCAGTGATCCCTTTGAAGATGAGAAACTGACCAGTGCACTACAGACTGTCTCTGAGCAGCTAGCTCCACCTGGTTGTAACCCTCCTCTGTCATCATGCAGTGAAGTCCTCCACTGCAACTCCTCTGCCTCTTCCGGTAACTACCAACTCAAGCCACCTGGTGGTTCAGTAGTTGAAGTATACTGTGAACTCAATGGTACCAACTGTGGATCAGAGGGAGGCTGGATGAGAGCACATATGAATTACTTTGGTCAGTCATGTCCTCCTAGTTTGTCAAAGACAATGGTTAATGGCAAGACAATCTGTACTAAGTCGACTACTAATGCTGGATGTAGCGCTATGGTATTTGAAACATTTGGATTCACATTTACCAGTGTTTGCGGCTATGTGCTTGGATACAAGTATTGGAGAGTGAATGCTTTTACTGATGTAAATGATCTGGATGACGATTATGTTGATGGTGTCTCGATAACTGTTGGGAGTCCACGTATCCATGTATGGACCTACGCTGCTGGATTTATATCGACTGAAAACCAAGAAACACACAATTGTCCGTGCAATGAAGGGATATATGCTGGGACAAGTGCTCCTTCCTTTGTTGGTAATGACTACTACTGTGAGGCTAGTACACAAGCTGGAACCAGATGGGAGACAGGAGATCTTCTGTGGGATGGCAAGCAGTGTGAAGGAACTGAGGAGCCTTGCTGTAGCAACCGTCCTAGATTGCCCTGGTTCACTAAAGACCTTCAAATGAATACCCGTGAAAATATTGATGTACGCCTGTGTGTTAGCGACATTGCAGCAAATTTGAATGTTGGAATTGAAAGCCTCGAGTTTTATGTCAAGTAATGTACTTACGTTGACAGTTGTGAACCTGTATAACTAATAGTTATAAAATTATGCAGTGCACTACATTTCCTACATAATTCTAAACTAGTAACAGAGGGCAAGAATATATCAATGTTATATTGCAGAAACACATACAATATCAATGACTACAACACTCAAATGACTGAACTACAAAAGGTGACAGACAGAGTACAGTAACAACAATACAGAAAATCTACAACACAAGGAACATTCGCTTGAAATTTGTTTTACTGGATTGTCCTAGTATGTATCAAATACAGTAGTGTTCCAATTACTGAGAAATGACATAGGATTCCATGAATAGCAGTCAGCTGCTGCACTTCAGATAAACTGAAGCTAGTGGGATCATGAATGCTGAACACCAAAAAGAACAAGACGACGATAAGAGTGAAAGCGCCGGGACAAAATGATTTTATAATCGACCAAAATGAATACAATCACTATAACCACTAAGAAGACAACAGATAAATCCATCGCTGTGAGCACTTTTAATTTTACACTGTATACCCAGTCGATCAAATTCAGTGAAACACAAATGGTTACCAATACTTTCAGCCTCTCTCCAATAAACTGACAGGATATTCCACTCCATCATGAGAATACACCACAAGTCACGATATAAATCCTGCCAAAACCATATTTTCCCAAGCTGCCTCCTATATCTGTAGTACTGTATTCTTGTGTCACATAGCTTAGAAACAGGAAGCGTCGTTTTGAGTATAGTTACACTACTAATCTGACTTTTTGTACTACTGGGGACAGAACACGGACTATAGCTTTCTGGGCAGAGTTGTTGCCATACCTGAAGCTGCTAGCACTGGTTTAATTTTAATTTACTAACAGTATCTACCGGTTAAGAACAAAATGATGAACTATTATGTAACAACACTCTAACACCATGTAAGTACATGTGGTACTGGTTTACATAATTCAGTGCGTAAATAATTCTGATCTCAGGTCTATAGGCTAGAGTGATAATTGAAGCAAGTCAGGAAGCTAGCCATCAAGAAACAGCAGAAGAAGCAGTGACTATACAAGAAATTAAAAAGATTTCTATCGAAATCAAAAGGATGTAGTGATGAAGAAATCTACCACTGGTTCACAATGTAAACCAACAAGGAACGAGCATAGAATGGTAACACGATTGACTTGCTAACAGACCATAGATCCCTACATCAGTGGCTGCTGTGGCCAGACTATAGCTAGTTAAGCTGTTTACTGTTGACTGACACTTTGAATAGAATTCAGCTTGTGACAAAATATTGATCTTATGTACAGCCACTGATGTAGGGATCTATGGTCTGTTAGCAAGTCAATCGTTGTACCATTCTATGCTTGTTCCTTGTTGGTTTACATTGTGAACCAGTGGTAGATTTCTTCATCACTACATCCTTTTGATTTCGATAGAAATCTTTTTAATTTCTTGTTTGTGTCCTTTTTTCTTTTTAGTGAAGTGCAGTTCAATATCATGCATGTACGGAGAAGTCTATGTTTCCACCATTAGTTTAGTATTCCTGTTGTTGATGGCTTTTCTTAAACTTGTAGCTAAAATTGTTAAGCTGTACGTATCAGGTCTGCCTAGTCGCCTACGCATGCACACGAGCCCCGCCCACACATGTTTGTAGACCTATACGGCGGTTATAATTATCTGGCAAGTGCAGAATGGCGATCCTACACGAGCTTACCGTTCTTCGAAGACTCCAGACAAATGCCGGGTGTGCGTTCTCCGTGATAGTGATCCACACGGCGCAGCGATACTGGTCACGTGCGTATTGGTATTGCGCAATCACAATAATTTTTTTGATACAGGTTGTTATAGAACAGGAATTAAGAAACAAAATAGTTCAAACTGAGAAGACAAAATAAATAAATAAAGCAACTGTCAAAAGACTGACTCTTCCCTCAGTGAGGGCAAGGTCTACCGTGGGCGTGGAGATTAGGTGGTTTGTATTCCTTGAAGTGGAGCGAGAACCACGCAGGCACGTGATGGTTGAACGGAGAAGAGAGAAGGTTAGTTGGCATCTAATGAATCTGATGATCGAGTGATAGGGCTGGCTGGTTTTTTCAGCAATCATTGAAGATATTCTTTTGAAAACAACTGATGCTGTCGGACCAATGCCACCCAGAGTATTAAAAACAAGGGGAGTAAAGCTGCCATGTTCAACCTCTCGAATTCTCTGGTCATAACGTCGTCTCTTTTCTTGTTCAAAAGGCACATGCCAGGAGAATTTCACGACTGTTCGTGGATGTTTTGGTCTCGGCACTGCTCGCGTAAAGGCGCTAGCTAGGCGAGTGGAAGAAAGAAAGAAAGAAGAAAACGAATTGCTACTGTAAGATGGGGCAACGCCAGAGAGCAGATCTAAGTGTCTAAAGACGTATAAAATTCAACACCAGGCGAGTCGGAAATATCAGCTAATACGTAGTCTCGTTCCCAGACCACACCTCTTCCGCTTTGCTTCAGATAGGGTCTGGCAGCTTGCTCGACTTTTCTCGGTCTTGGTGACGTCATTGTCACGCGCTTAATAGCTACACGGATGCAATATGCGGACAAATTGTCTGTATACTAATGTCTGTGGTCACATGAACTACAGCACTCGACAATAGTTACAGATCAGGTCAGGAAGACACGACAGGTACTATGCTGTGTTCCTTGGTGGCGCTCGAAGATGGCAGCGCTCACAAATGTAATGGCAACAACAATAAAGCGCAAATTATTTTTCCACACCTGTTGGTAGCGAAATCGCTCGTTTGAGCCAGCTAAGAAGTGGCTGGCTGCCTCGTAGTACTTAATAGTCAACGAAGATTACCCTAGATGCTCTCTGTCATCGATGAATCTGAACACACTGCACTGTCGCCATGTTGATCATGTGCTCAACGGCGCGTTTGTCATGTGAATTTTGAAAATAAGGCGATCTGATTGGTCATTCCCATTTTCTGAGAATGAAACGTCATCAAGACCGAGAAAAGTCGAGCAACTTGCCAAGCTGCCAGACCCTATCTGAAGCAAAGCGGAAGAGGTGTGGTCTGGGAACGAGACTACATTGTATGTAGCCGCCATCTTGTTTTCTCGTTCATCATCCCTACATAGGGAGTCACTACCGTGCCTCCCTAATAATGGGGTGATGAACCCATAGGAGTGTTGATGATGATATCCTAATGAAGGTTCAACAAAATTGTATGTTCATTGATTTGCCTGGAATATTATTGCAATTTCGTTGCTACAAGAAAGTAATCATAATTTCGCAACTTAAATCGTCCCATGCATGAATTATAGCAAGTGCATTTGATGACATACACAAATGATATTATTAAAAAACTGCTTGTGGTAAATTAATTATTGATCATGCATGTGTATCCAATCTAGTACACAATCTAAAGATACTGTAGTATAAGCGGTTAAACAGTTGCAGTAAAGTCACTGAAGTTCTAGTCCGCTGTTTTCTTCCATAGTTTAGTGTAGCCAGTTGATTGGAGAAGTGCTCCAACAACTGTGAGCTGGCTTGTAGCTTGTGATATAAGAAATACACTTGAGTTACTAGACCATGACTTGTACAGGGCAAAAATATTATATGATACAAAGAGTATGATAATAAGTGCTATAGCATAAGCTGACTTGTAGTTGTATACAATACAATACAATAAACCAATAACAAGAATACTGAGTGCTGTAGGTGTATATGATAAGTCACTTGAAACTAAAATTAGGATGTAAATAATAGTGGAAAAAACACTAAAATGCTTCCAAATATTAGTTAAGGCTGTATTTACATGTATATTGACTGGACCGAGTGCTGTGTTTTGTGATACTACTGGAATCATAAATTTTATATTACCTATGAAAAACAAAACCAATAAAAAAGAAAAAAAATTTGTTGAAAAAACATCAATTGACTGTAATTTTCTGTTTACCATATTGGTCATGATAATAACAAAACAACCATAGCCAGCTAAAACAGTTATTAAACAAATTTGTGCATCTGGTGTATAAAGTTTAAGATGAGTAACGATAATAAAATTAATAGCTAATATCATAATGACTTGAACAAGAACAATTTTAATTGTGGAAGAATACCAAAGAATATAAAAGGGATAAAAATTAATTAACAGTAAATAAGTAAGTGCCAGATACATGAGTAGTTTGTGATAATTAACAGCCAATTCCATATATAATGGCACCTTACAGAAACTCTTAGCCAACCATTTTATCGTTGTGAGTGAATCATACTTTATTTTTGGGTTCAGTATGTCCATTAAGATTACAAAGCACATCAGTTCATAAAATACCTGTAATAAAGTAATAGTTAACGAATAATACAAGGACAGTTATTTTCTCACCAAAAAGCATAATCCAATAAATAATGAATATTTCACAGATCTCGTTATTATCACATAGATACTTGTGATTTCAACCAGTGCTAACACTGCACATAAATAAATCTTAGTATTCCATGTTCTGTTTTCTAGTACAAGAATGATGTCAGACAGAATGGCCACTATAAAGCACAGGTTTGCTAACTGAAACCAAACCTACAAAAATTAAATATGATATATGCTTTAAATAATCATACATGTATACTACAGTACAAATAATGATTGTAGCACCGTCTGTTACAGCACATAATTATATATGTGTCAGTTTAAAATCCATTACTGTCTTCAGTTTTTTTAATCAATCTGCCTACTGAATATATTATTATGTTAGCATCTCAATGTTATAGTGCAATGGTAATTCAATTCGGCTACTTGGCACTTACAGGATTAGAAAAAATTTTAATACACAATGCATCAACGTACCGTATAGCCGGTTATTTTCATGTGGATTTGATTTTCGAACGGCTGGTGCGAGACGAAAAATTCTTTTTGCCTATTTAAAAAGTTTTGTGACGTGGCTCTGTGACGAAAATTAGACCCAGCCAAAATTTGGCTAACGAATTATTTGACCAGCGAAAAAAACCGGCTATACAGTAATATAAATACTGAATACATTGGCAAAAGTTTACTTCCGCCAAATTATCAGCAATACAGTAGTCTAGCAAATGACATCAATTGTGTCAATAATGCTGTGCTGCGCACTTTTAGGTCTCAACTTACATTTTGAGCAGTTCTTTCACCTGAAACACAGAATATGTAAATTATGACACATGGTTATAAAAATCATGAACTGACTTGAATCAGAAGCAGGTGGTGGATTGAGTGATTGGGTATCCAATTCCATTGACTGAGAATCAGAAGTACATGTTTGTTCAGCTGCTTCATGTGACATCCATGGTGGCATCATAGCTTGTGCTAGTGGTGCTAGCTCTGTTTGTTGCTTCATCACATTACAAACTGTGAGGAGTGCTTGATCTGGGTTCTCATGGAATTTAACAATGACCTCTATCCGTCTCCATAATTGAAATGCCTTGTCGTATGCAGACTCTCCACCAGTTGATAATAAACCATCTCTTGTCAGAGTGCCTATCAGTCCTTCACTGCACAGCTCATTAGCTAGCCACACTGGATCTTGTGTTGCCTCAGCCAACTTAGATGAATATGAACGAATGACTTGATCTTTGCTCGGCTCTGCATCGTTCAAGCAGAAAAAATTAGGCACATTGTCATATATTATGCTGTAATTATAACTAGCTTACCGTCAGGAAACGGAACACCCCTTTGTTGTTCCACGGCCATTTTCACGAGCCACACCCAACTTGAGCCTGAGCGAGCCACACCCAACTTGAGCAATCATCTCCTGCAAACGAGCCCCTCCCACTGCGGAGAGTGTCTAGTGCGTACTCGAGTCTGGCTTATAAAACTATCATCTAGCACCTTTCTTTAGCATAGACATTCTCATAAAGTACCCAGCACACCTTGTTAGTCCATGGGCTAGCCCGCTAGACTATTTGTTACACTCTTCATTCTTTAATAGGACCTCGTTATGCATCTCAACTCTTTTGCTCTCAGAGTCCCGCCCTTTGCGCATTCTACATCAAGCCCGTAACCAGGGAGTGTAAACTGGCCCTCCCACCAAGTTTGAGGTACATTTTTGAGAGTCTTTATAAATATTATACCAGGCGATTTATACTGTATCTATGTTATATTACAGAAACACATACAATATCAATGACTACAACACTCAAATGATTCAACTACAAAAGGTGACAGACAGACTGCAGTAACAACAATACAGAAAATCTACAACACAAGGAACATTTGCTTGTTTACTGGATTGTCCTAGTATGTATCAAATACAGTAGTGTTCCAATTACTGAGAAATGACATAGGATTCCATGAATAGCAGTCAGCAGCTGCACTTCAGATAAGCTAAAGCTAGTGGGATCATGAATGCTGAACACCAAAAAGAACAAGACGACGATAAGAGTGAAAGCGGACAAAATGACTTTATAATCCACCAAAATGAATACAATCAACAGAACCACTAAGAAGACAACAGATAAATCCATCGCTGTGAGCACTTTTAATTTTACACTGTACACCCAGTCGATCAAATTCAGTGAAACACAAATGGTTACCAATACTTTCAGCCATTCTCTCCAATAATGCATCTCAGTTTGCAACGAGTGATAAGCTAACATGAGAATACATCCCAGTATACCACAAGTCATGATAAAGGCAAGCAATGAGATCCGGATTGTTAGGTGTGGTCCTTTCTTGAAATAAAAGTCACTGATCATGGTAACAGCGACAAAGAATCCAGACAAGAGAGTGTTTTCCCAAGCTGTCTCCTGGATACGAAACCTGTGATACTGTATTCTTGAATGATGAGGAAGTAGTCTGGTTAGAAATAAGAAGAGACGTCTTGAGTAGGTATAGTTGGTTGCTACGGTGAGGACCAGTATAACTAGTTGAAGGAGCCGAGTGAAGATTCTAACTCCATAAAATGCTGGAGCAAGCGATGCAATGAAAACGAATGGTGTAGAGAGGAACACTAAAGGTATGTAAGAAAACAGCTTCTGTTCATAGTAGTGTATGAGCTGAAAGTAGATAGGTAGAAATCCCACGAATCTTATTATCCACCTACAGAATAGCAAATGATAAAACAAGCACCGCTCACGAGATTATGCTGGCTCCAAATACATGCAACCAGATACTGCATTTCAAACTTCTATTTATTGCTGATAGTGAACATAGATGCTTAGTTAGAAGAGGTCATTTTGTCTGTATACGCGTCTCCAGAGCCAGCGTAATCTTGTGTTTTGTCAATGTGTGTACCTCAGTACTGTTTGTTTGTTCATCAACAGCATGATAGATTCATACAATCCCTACACACTCAACAATACCATGTGCAAATTAATGTCATGGTTTCTAATTTACCGTAAATATGAAGAGTCCTCCAGTAAACTCTGGAGACTCAACTGATGCAATTCCGTACGTCATTCTAGCATACTGTATGACTAGAAGCAGCACTGCCCACCGCGCTATGTTTAGCAGCAGTACATGAGCGTGGATAATGCTGCAGATCATGGCTATTGCAAAACTTCCTCTTGACAGATAGAGCCATGGTATCCTTGATAACAAGCCCTGTTTGTAATTGCACAGACTATTGTAGATAAATAATACAGTTGTACTCACTTTATTCCTAGTATGACTAAAACCACCTGAAGAAATTTTAGTCACAAGGAAAATATTACAACTGCTGGCCCTAGCTGCTACTAGAGCTTACCCTGCTGTGGTTCTGATGTAAAGGTGGTCATTCTCATACCACGAGACTATAGAGGCCAACACTTAGCTATCACCGTCACAGTCGTCACTGCATGTCGACTCGTCGTGTCGACTTCATAATTCTGTAGTAGTCTAATCAACAGGGTTTCCCCCAACAACAAAAACACGTGTGCCACGTGTGCAAGGAGTCCAGTCCACCGTATCGAATGAGACGAAGTCGTTCTCCTATCAGCCGAAGGAGTCCGTTTTCTCCATCGCGGCGATCATCCCCTAGTCGAAGGACGTTACACAGTCCTCGATCGCACAGGAGATCACGTTCACCCAACCGTCACTACAGGAACCCTCGTCATCACCAAAACACGTATAAAGTCATTGACAAGAAGCAGACTCTAGTTCCACCACCCCCTCCTCTATCAGATGACCACTTGCCACCGGACAAGCCTCCTGGTTGTCTTGCCCCTGTCGTTCCTATCCCTCCTGCTGTTCCTGATCTGGCCCCTACTGCTCCTCTCACCCTTGCTTCTTTTCTTCGTCTTGCACCCTTCTCTTCTTCTACTTGTCCTCGCCCTCCTCCTCCTGCTGCTGCTGCTGCATCTTTTTCTTTCTCGATTCCTCCTAGTATGTACACTCCATTGCCATCTCCTCATCTTCCTCTGCCACCTGTACCAATCAAGTCTAAACCTTTGGTAGTTCCTCCTGAGCTCCTGTTGTTGAGGAAAGAGCCTCGCTGTATCGATGACTTCATCATTATCGCTCAAATTGGTGAAGGAACCTTTGGACAGGTTTTCAAAGCTAGAGACAGCGCTACCGATGAGATTGTTGCTCTGAAGAAGGTTCGAGCTGACCATGCAAAGGAAGGGTTTCCAGTATCTACCGTGAGAGAGATCAAGATTCTTCGCCAGCTAAAGCACAAGAATATAGTGAACTTGAAGGAGATAGTATCTGACAAGCAACACGCAGTGGACCTCAAGAGTAGAGGTGAGTAAGTTGCTATTAGTGTTGACATAATGTACTGACTATAGTTTGGAAGTGTTGTCTTGTTAATAATTATGGAGATCATTATCAAATTGCTTTTTACTAACTATAATTTCTAGAAAGCTCGGAAGAAGCAATTATTGTATACTTACTGTATGTAAATATGCAGCGCTACGAATAAGAATCAATGCTCGGAGCGGTTTGTGATGGCTCGTGCAATTCTTCAGACAGAGTTCTTCTATCGGGCTATTATTCACTTTCTTATAATTATACCTGGTCAATCCTAGTCATTCCTCAATTTTTAAGTCTGTTAATCGAGCGATTGTGTCCGCTCATGCATCACTCTGGCAGCCATAACACGAGAAAAGTCACCATGATTCAAAAATATACACAGAACCACAAAGGAGGCGAGGCTACACATATTAAAGCTATCAGATTAACAAAAAAAAAAACAGCAAGCACCAGGCATCACTATAAAAGTTGTCTGCGTACTTTTATGGAGAGACAGTTAGTAACTTAGTAGGCATTTTAACAATAAATTATTGACAAATAAAAGTCAAATTATGTTTGTTTTTAGGGACGTTCTATCTTGTGTTTGAATACTGCGATCATGATCTGATTGGTCTTTTGGATTCTGGTATGGTGCAGTTCACAGAGTCCACCATCCAGTGTCTCATGAAGCAGCTCATGGAGGCTCTTAAACACTGCCATGCTCACAACTTCATCCATCGCGACCTCAAATGCTCCAACATACTGATCAACAACAAGTAACACACACACACACGCGCACGCACTCACACACACACACACACAACACACACACAATGTGCTCTAAGAGACACACGGACATTGACAGACATGTCTTGTGTTTTTACATGACAGCGTTTTGGATTGTGACATCTGTGATAATCTATATTTTACAGAGGTCAACTCAAGCTCGGTGACTGGGGATTAGCAAGATACTACTATGCTGAGGATCAAAGGTATATGCTTGTGTAACAACTGGTAATAACTAGTTGTCATACGTTGCAGTCGACTGTACACCAATCGTGTGATAACACTGTGGTATCGTCCACCTGAGCTGTTGTTGGGAGTAGAGCACTATGGCACTGCTGTTGACATGTGGTCGTGTGGGTGAGTGGGCGAGTGAGTGAGTGAGTGGGTTAGTGAGTGAGTGAGTGAGTGAGTGGGCGAGTGAGTGAGTGAGTGAGTGGGTGAGTGAGTGAGTGGGTGGGTGAATGAGTGGGTGAGTGAGTGAGTGAGTTTGTCTTCAAATTCTTACAAATTCTGAAGACCACTCCTTGTTGTATTCCAACCAGCTGTATTCTTGGTGAGCTGTTTCTGAGGAAACCTCTTTTTCAAGGCAACCAAGAGTTCCAGCAACTGGACCTGATCAGGTAGAAACTCTCCTCCTGCGTTGCTCTCCAGTATACTCTGATTCTCTCTTCCCAAGTCGAGTGTGTGGTACCCCAACTCCTGCTGAATGGCCGGAAGTCATCAAACTTCCTTTTTATCGAAATTTTAAATTCAAGAAAGTGTTTCGAAGAAGAATAAAAGAGGAATATGCAAAGTAAGTCCAGTACACACTGTCAATGTATAACTGTTTCGTTCATTTTCCTCTTTTATTGTACTTTTTCATGTCTTGATGTATAGTATTCTGTCAATGACAATCTCTTCTCTCTGCAGTTGTATTCCAGAAGCTCCTCTTGATTTGTTAGATAAATTACTGGCACTCAATCCCAACAGACGTGCATCATCAGCAGAAGCTCTAGAGCATCCATTTCTATGTGATATTGATGAAACCAAGATCACCTCAATCAAGTAAGTACTTGTATAGCAATATTGAACAAACTGATAGGATCCAGTGTACATTGTTTACAAGAAATTAAAAGATTTCTATCGAAATCAAAAGGATGTAGTGATGAAGAAATCTACCACTGGTTCACAATGTAAACCAACAAGGAACAAGCATAGAATGGTAACACGATTGACTTGCTAACAGACCATAGATCCCTACATCAGTGGCTGCTGTGGCCAAACTATAGCTAGTTAAGCTATTTACTGTTGACTGACACTTTGAATAGAATTCAGCTTGTGACAAAATATTGATATTAGTACAGCCACTGATGTAGGGATCTATGGTCTGTTAGCAAGTCAATCGTGTTACCATTCCATGCTTGTTTCTTGTTAGTTTACATTGTGAACCAGTGGTAGATTTCTTCATCACTACATCCTTTTGATTTCGATAGAAATCTTTTAATTTCTTGTTTGTGTCCTTTTTTCTTTTTAGTGAAGTGCAGTTCAATATCATGCATGTACGGAGTAGTCTTTGTTTCCACCATTAGTTTAGTATTCCTGTTGTTGATGGCTTTTCTTAAACTTGTAGCTAAAATTGTTAAGCTGTAGTACGTATCAGGTCTGCCTAGTCGCCTACGCATGCATGCAGTGCATACGAGCCCCGCCCACACTTGTTTGTAGACCAGCGGTTATAATTATCTGGCAAGTGCAGAATGGCGATCCTACACGAGCTTACCGTTCTTCGAAGACTCCAGACAAATGCCGGGTGTGTGTTCTCCGTGATAGTGATCCACACGGCACAGCGATACTTTAGTTGCTTGGTCACGTGCGCTACCCATTGCTTGGTCACGTGCGTATTGCGCAATCACAATAATGGCGTCTAACACTAAGCTGACAATGGATCACGATCGAAAAATCGCGAAACTTAGATCGCCGTTACGCTAAAAACAAAGCTCAAAAGGCACATGCCAGGTGAATTTCACGACTGTTCGTGGATGTTTTGGTCTCGGCACTGCTCGCGTAAAGGCGCTAGGCGAGTGGAAGAAAGAAAGAAAGAAGAAAGAAGAAAACGAAGATGACGAAACTCGATTTTCACCGTTTCCAGGTTCGTCACTTTAGTAACAATTTCGAGCAATCTCCTTGCTACTGTAAGATGGGGCAACGCCAGAGAGCAGATCTAAGTGTCTAAAGACGTATAAAATTCAACAACAGGCGAAATATCAGCGTTTGAACGCTAATACATTGTATGTAGCCGCCATCTTGTTTTCTCGTTCATCCCTACATAGGGAGTCACTACCGTGCCTCCCTAATAAATACTTATAAATACTTTTATACTAGCAGTGTGATTCTTCACAGACTGCCCAAGAACCAGGACTGCCATGAGATGTGGTCAAAGAAGAGAAAGAGCAAGCAACAGCCATCTCAATCAACTTCTGCTCTTGCAAGGAGACCTCCGGAGCACCTAGCCGGCATTGAGACCAAGCTAGGTAGTCTAACAGATAGAGATCTCTCAGTTCCTTTCCCCTCACTGCTAACATCCTGAACTGGCGTCGCTGGCTCAGTGATAGATAGTGACAATGGTTCACAGCAGGTAATCACTACTAACCAGTCATGAACATGACAATAATCATTTATTTGAAATGCTTTGTAACTGCAAAACATACAGTACATGCATGAAACTGAATAAAATACTTGAAAAGAAGCCAGGGACCTGAGGAGACATCTATTTCCTAGCAAGGTTTTTGAGAAGGCATCTATTGAAGACAGGCCCGGTGTGTCACTGTGCAAGTTAACCACACACTATGCCAGTATGAACGACTTCACAAGTCTCATTCTCTAGCATTATCAGAACCTACCATGTTTATAAGACTAATTTGGCAAGGAGCCATGCTGGCTACTGAATAACCATTGCAATGCCTTTGGTGAATGTGCATGTGAGCAGCATACAACAGTAGATGCATAAGACGACAGAATTGTGGAAGTAAGCAAGCAATAGATCCATACAAGTAGCAGATCATGGAGAATATGCCAGTAGCAGCTTGAGGGTGGTCAGAACTAGCAACGCTGCAGCTGCTATATTGTGTGGTGGCAAGTTATTGGCAACTGCATTATTCCCAACTAATTTGTTCACCTCATGCCCACTGTTAGCAACCCAGCTTCCTTCAGAGATAAATACATTGTAACTTGAATCTGTGATAACACAGCAGCTCAATTATTAAATAGTCACAAACTAATAATAATAGTCAATGTTTGTATCTAGTCAGTTACACATGAATTGACAACAGCTCACTCACTCCCAGTGAATGTGATAAGCCGTGGTTATTGTTTGAAGGTGGACAGCTGTCAACCATCATCACTAAACTTCACCACAATTAAGGCAAGCGAAGATACTTTTTGTGTTTTGAAATTCTCTTTTATCACACAGCATGAAAGGAAATTCTTGTGTGTCAGACTGTTGGGAACGGATGGAATTTTTACTAGTTCATGACATATTCACACCCGGAACATGAGATAGAAGACAAGAATGTTGAGGAATAAGTGAATACATGTAGTGATAGCAGAATGTGACTGGGTCTTGATAAAAGAATCTAACTCTACATGGCAAGATTATTTGAAGCTTGTTTATCAAGAATCATGATTTTTTTAAATATTTTGGACTCTTGTTTAATCAATCAAATCTATATATAATACCTATCATATCACAGTAGTGTTCGAGTTCCAATAACTGAGACATAATGACACAGGACTCCATGAACAACAGTAGGCAGCTGCACTCTAGTTAAACTAGAGTTGATAAAATTATGACACTGCAGTAACTGTAGTTGTCAGAGAGCATTTGCCAGTACCGACTGAACAATAGAGAACATACAGTAGTAGAACGAGACGCCCACTCAATCGAGCAGCTAAAAAAGCCCGCGCCAGAATGTTTAACCCTTTCTCCACTGCTCCAAAATGGCGGACGAATTCTGCCACCGTGCTCTGCGTGGTGTGGTGGCTCAGCTGTGCCATTCTCTTGGCTGGCACAGCATACATTCAAGTTCTTGTGACGTGCTTGCTGAGTTAACGTCGCGATACATGCTGACTGTGGCTAGGACAAGCACTTCATACAGCACTCATGGTACGTGAGCTAGCTATAATCCTCTCATGATCACACCTCTCTTCCACTCTCCTATTAGCAAATCGCGCCAGTCCAAACCTATTGGACCTGGAGATGGCTTTCCATGACCTTAATATCTCAATCCCTCAGTTGCTGGAGTATGCTCAAGAGGTCAATGCTGGTCAGCTACCTCAGACTGTCAGTAGATTCCCAACTCCAAAGCCTCAATCTCATCTATACACTGGCCCTGGAGCAAAGATAAAGAGAAGATCTGCTAAAGTGACAAGTGTGCAGTTGCAGAGTCAAGGAGAGGAAGGAGATGAGATGGGGTCTGAGGGAGAGGAGGAAGAGAGTGAGACAGAAGAGATCCCAGGATACCTGCCACCATTACCAAAGACACAAGAAGACAGCGGTAAGACAACAGATACTATGAACCTAACTTACATTGTCAAGAGCATGCATCGCTGTGTTAAATTGCTCATCTGTTGGGCAGCCAATGTTGTGTGAAAAATTTGACTAGCTTTTGGCAAACATACTTGGTAGGTTTAAATTTGGCGATTTCATGTCTGTTCTGTTCTTGCTTCCAAATTTTGTATTGACGTTTCACCCTCGCCAAATGTGAATTCTTGCCAAGTTTTCAACAGTGCTATCTCTGATTTAGCTGCTGAGAATATGGTGTTTAAGGAATTTCCCTTTTTATTTGTTGCAGAGAATGGTGATGCTGAGAGTGGTATTGGTGAGGGAGTGGCTGATCCTGTAACCACACCCACTACTGTCAAGTCTCCGCCCAATCCTAATGCTGGTCTGCCCACCTACTATCGTCAGCTGACACACAGCGTCAGCGAAGAGGAAGGTGGAGGAGGGAGTAGAAGAAGCAGTATATCTGAGGGAACCCCTAGCAATGGTCACAGCTTGCTGCCCTCACAAGATGGTATGTGCAGCTACATTAGTGAATCAAGCTGTGAACTAGTCAATTGATTGTGGTCCATTTACACACAAGCTCTGTCTCTCAGTTATTAGCTGCACAGGAATGTGTTAATAGAACAGTGAAGAAACACATTTATCCATTTCTCTCTATCCACAGTGCCTGTGTTTGGAGCTCCTGATGGTTCTCTTCCGGTATCCATCACTAAAGCGACACATTCTGACACCGCTCACTCTACTCCTGAGCCAGCTTACCTGTCAACATCGGCTGTACCAGAAGCAGCAGCAGCAAAAATGGAAATCGTTCCTCCTGTTTCCGCTTCAAAGGACCCTTCACCTGGACATGATGTTGCAGCTGAGAAAATGACACCAACTCCCTCACCTTCTCCCTCACCTTCTCCTTCACCTACTCCCTCTTCTCCTCTCCCTTCTCCTCCCAAGAGTGTGCCTGTCAATCGCGCCTTGTCACCTTCTGTACCGATAAAACCGGAGGCGAGGAAAGAAGTCAAATATGCTACAACACCACACGATGAAGCTAAAGAAAAAGCAGCAAAGGAATTTCACATCACAGCTGGTGACAATTCAAGCAAGCTTGCTGCTTCTTTTCTACCACCTCCACCTGTGCCGACTTCACTGCCCTTTCCAAGATACACGAAGCGCCCTCCTCCTCCTCTCCAGCCGCCAGCTACTCCTCCCAGAATGCCTCAGCTTCATCGAATGAGCCCCATCACTCCCTCTTCTCCGCCCTCTTCGTCTCCATTACATCTGCGAGCTGCACCTACCCTTTCTCCACTCACCAATACTGCACCTTACTCATTCATGACGCCAAATCCTCCTCTCAGACCTGTTTTGCATCGTCTTGGCAGAACTTTATCCGATCCTCCGAGAGGAGAGCTCACACGCAGACCTTCAGATACCTCCATGGGGTCACCAGTTCTACCGCCACCAAGAACTGCAGGATCAGATCCAGGTGGTGAGACAGCTCCGGTTTATGCCCCTCAACTTGTGAAAAAATTTGAACCAGAGAAAGATGCAGAGGAAGAAGAACAGAAGAGTCCTGCCGATGTAGAAATTTATCTTTCTCCTTCTCCGGTTAACTCAGAAAGCTCAGCCTCTCTCTCCACTTCTCTCTCTCATGAATCTTCTCCTGTCAAACCATCGTCACCAGTTAGACCAGCTTCACAAACCGGGTTCATACTTGCTACAGACACAGTTCTCTCTCCCTCATCTCCAATACTTCATTCTCCAACCACTTCATTGTCTTCATCCACCTCCTTCTCTTCGTCATCTTTATCCCCTCCTCAAACCAAATCAACTTTTGAACCCGAGTATCCTGAAGTATCCAAAGATGTGCACGAACCGTTCATGCAATCTTTGCCTGAACCTACTCTTTCAGAATCTTCAAATGAGTCTGATAGTGACTCCTCTGTTGACCATACTGAGTACCCTCCCATAGGTGGGCTTGGTAAAGGAATCCAACAGGAATCCAAACATATCCGAGAATATCCTGATGTGCACAAGGGTGCACAATTGTATCCTGACCACCCATTGCTTGAACGAAAGCAATCATTTAGCCCATCATCAGAAAGTTCAGTTGAGTCAGTTCCTAAGCAGCCACTCAAAGTGTCTATTAGTCGATTGAAGATCGATGGTCAAACTAGCTATGCAGTTCAACCATCTCCTTCACAACCTCCCAAACTGCAGCCAACTCATATTTCACCAACCGGGGATCCAGGGACCTCTGGTTTGCAGGTATCGTCCTCTTCATACCAGAAGGTCCGATCCATTCGCCCTCCTCCTCCCACTCGAACGGGGCTTACTGTTTCCATGAAAACCACCAAAGTTACCACACCCAGATTAGAACCACCACCTACCTCATTGGTCGTTTCGATATTTCTACGAAATCTTCACACGGGAAAGTTCTGTTTAACTCCTAGTAGTCCTGTCAGTGAAGAGAGCGTTAAAGTTACAATTCCCAAGTCAATCTTTATGAGTGACAAGAGAGTTAAGAAGACAATGACTGGTAGTCGAAAACGCGAGCGTGAAACGGAAGAGAGTGAACACAAGATAATAAAAGAGCCTAAGAAGGTGAGTCGTTGACTTATCGTTGTCTTGTGTCTCTAATTTTGGTTCTTTAGGTTAAGATAGCACATCACCCTCCCCCTCCTCCTCCTCCTCCTCCACCCCCTCGTCCTGTTAGTCCCAGCTCGTCCAGCAGTAGCAGCTCTAGTGATTCCAGTAGTGATGACAGCTCTTCAGACAGTGACGACAACAGCGTGTCCTCTTCGTCTCCACAACCTCCTCCTCTGTTGAACGTTTCTCGTCCTCAGCAGTTCAGACGGTCTCAGACTCATTCCAGCGACGATGCTCTATCCGGTAGTAGTGACAGCAGTAGCTTGAGATTGAAACTAAAGGTCGGACAGCAACCCGTACCACCATCTGAAACAGGTGTGTGCTTCTCTGACGTGTGAGTGAGTTCAATTTTTGATCTCTTTGTTCAGGATTGAGGCAGAAGAGACAGCAAGTGCCGATGCCTCCATCTCGACCGAAATCTAAAAAGCCTCTCAAGTCTCATCCTTCTTCGTCTTCAGGTCTAATGATTCATAGCTCCACACCCATCGCTGGAAATGTGTTTGGGAAAAAGAAAAAGAAGGTGAAACAAAAGCAACCTTCCCAAACAATGTGAGTTTAGGGAAACACAGGCTCGTGTTGTTACCAGGGCACCCTGCATTGTTTGTTCACACAGAACGTTAACCTCTTCAAAAAAGAAGTTGGTACCTCATCTCACACTGACAAAGGTGAGTTTAGCAGCGCTTGTACAAGGTATGTAGAGTAGAATATTCCCTCCATTGAGAGAATTTGGGTTAGGCTGTGTTGTACAAACCAGTATACAGGTAACACATAACAGCTAACTAGCATTCCAACTTTCTGAGACAGACAATCAACATGTACATAGTTTCAAGCCCATGTTATCAATACTCTTTAGTGTTAACTTTGTGTTCCACAGATCCCCACACTTCTCCCTGTTCCACCCCCTCCACCACTGGCTAGCACTTCTGGAGGTGGAGAGGTGTACATATGTCCGACATGTGGACATCAAGATGACGGTACTCCAATGATAGCTTGTGACAAGTGCAAGTGTGACATCTGGTACCACATGTGAGTAGTCACTCTGCTAACATGACGTTGTATGGTACAGACCCACTGGCTGCTGCTTATGTAGCTAAGAACACTTGTTTGGTGAAGAGACAGCTTGCTCCTTGTGCATGTACACATTTTGCTTGTGGTATGTATCAGAGCATGCCCACTGTACTGTTCCCATCTAGAGATGCTAGTGTAGCTACTAGTAAGACTGGTCGGCTTGCTTGATGCGTGGTAGGTGAACATGCTTGATGCATAGTAGGTGAACATGCTTGATGCATAGTAGGTGAACATGCTTGATGCGTGGTAGGTGAACACGCTTGATGCATAGTAGGTGAACACGCTTGATGCATAGTAGGTGAACATGCTCGATGCATAGTAGGTGAACATGCTTGATGCGTGGTAGGTGAACATGCTCGATGCATAGTAGGTGAACACGCTTGATGCATAGTAGGTGAACATGCTCGATGCATAGTAGGTGAACATGCTTGATGCATAGTAGGTGAACATGCTTGATGCATAGTAGGTGAACACGCTTGATGCATAGTAGGTGAACATGCTTGATGCGTGGTAGGTGAACATGCTTGATGCATAGTAGGTGAACATGCTTGATGCGTGGTAGGTGAACATGCTTGATGCATAGTAGGTGAACATGCTTGATGCGTGGTAGGTGAACATGCTCGATGCATAGTAGGTGAACATGCTTGATGCGTGGTAGGTGAACATGCTCGATGCATAGTAGGTGAACATGCTTGATGCGTGGTAGGTGAACATGCTTGATGCATAGTAGGTGAACACGCTTGATGCATAGTAGGTGAACATGCTTGATGCATAGTAGGTGAACATGCTTGATGCATAGTAGGTGAACATGCTTGATGCATAGTAGGTGAACACGCTTGATGCATAGTAGGTGAACATGCTTGATGCGTGGTAGGTGAACATGCTCGATGCATAGTAGGTGAACACGCTTGATGCGTGGTAGGTCACTGTGAAAGGTTGTATCTATTCATGTTGTATCTATGGTTTTACCACCCACAAGCTGTGATGGTTAATTTTTAATGCATCTCTTCTCTCCCTTGCAGCCAATGTGTGGGGTTAATGTGTGTGCCTCCTGGAGATGAGAAATGGTTCTGTCCCAATTGTGTCAAAAAGAAAAAGACCAAAAAGAGACGACCTCACAACTAACAACACGCATACATACATACTGAATGATATTGTAAATAAAATTGGTAACAAATTAATTGATATCTATCTGTAGCCTATACCTAATCGTTTGTCAAGCTCATCTGTGCTACCCCTGAAAGCATAGATATTATGTTTGTCTGAAAATGTAGACTTCCCCTGTGGTCCATGACCTTTCATTGTGCGGTGACAGGTTAGACACCTGTCGTCTTATCGCTCTACCACAGACCACAACACTAACTTCAACAATACAACAGTTATTGTAAAGGGAATTGATTGATGAAAAATTGTGTCAACAGACACTGAATCACAAACACCCACACTATAAACTATACATTCAATCATTGTTCAGTTCAGTTAGTATTCCTCAGCACCACCATCTTCCTCTAGGTCTTCTGTGTCAGCTCCAACCTCTTCATAGTCCTTCTCAAGGGCAGCCAGATCCTCACGAGCCTCAGAGAACTCTCCCTCTTCCATACCCTCTCCGACGTACCAGTGGACGAAAGCACGCTTGGCGTACATCAGATCGAACTTGTGGTCAAGACGAGCCCAGGCCTCAGCAATGGCAGTGGTGTTGGACAGCATGCAGACGCTGCGAGAAACTTTAGCAAGGTCTCCGCCAGGAATGGTCGATGGTGGCTGGTAGTTGATGCCAACCTTGAAGCCAGTGGGACACCAGTCAACAAACTGTATGGTACGCTTGGTCTTGATGTTAGCAATAGCTTGAGTGACATCCTTGGGAACAATATCGCCACGGTAGAGCAGGCAACAGGACATGTACTTGCCATGACGAGGATCACACTTCACCATCTGATTGGCTGGCTCGAAACAAGCATTAGTTATCTCTGCAACATTGAGCTGCTCGTGGTAGGCTTTCTCTGCAGAAATGATTGGCGCATAGGTGACCAGAGGGAAGTGGATACGCGGATAAGGCACCAAGTTAGTCTGGAACTCTGTCAGATCCACGTTCAATGAACCATCGAAACGAAGCGACGCGGTAACCGAAGACACAACTTGGGAGACGAGACGGTTGAGGTTGGTGTACGACGGGCGCTCCACGTCCAAGTTGCGGCGACAGATTTCGTAGATGGCTTCATTGTCCATCATGAAGGCGCAGTCGGAGTGCTCCAGAGTTGTGTGAGTTGTAAGGATGGAGTTGTACGGCTCGACCACAGCAGTAGCGACCTGGGGCGCCGGGTAGATGGAGAACTCGAGCTTGGACTTCTTGCCGTAATCCACAGAGAGACGCTCCATCAGTAGAGACGCGAAGCCTGACCCGGTGCCTCCACCGAAGGAACGGAATATGAAGAATCCCTGGAGCGATGTGCAGTTGTCAGCCAGCTTCCTAATCTTGTCGAGCACCTTATCAACGAGTTCTTTGCCGACTGTGTAGTGACCACGGGCGTAGTTGTTGGCGGCGTCTTCTTTGCCGGTTATCAGTTGCTCGGGGTGAAAGAGCTGGCGATATGTGCCGGTGCGCACTTCATCGACAACAGAGGCCTCGAGATCGACCATGATGGATCGAGGCACATACTTCCCAGCGCCTGTGGTGCTGAAGAACGTACTGAAAGACGTATCGGTTCCCTTCGAGGCTTCTTCGTCTTTTTTCACTCCATCAGGCTTGATGCCGTGCTCCAAGCAGTAGAGCTCCCAACAAGCGTTACCGATCTGGACACCGGCTTGCCCAACGTGTAGAGAAATCACCTCACGCATTTTCAGAGAGTTTGGCTGTTACCGAATAAGCGAGAATGTGGTATAAGCGATGAGTTCGGTCTTTAGGATCTTGCTTCCAACACAGCAACGAAGGTCGGTCAGCTGTCACCTTGTGAATTAAATCCCTCGTGACTGGCTCTGCGTTTTATATGCAGCACCATTTCTGACGTCACAAACTATAAGAGCGCGCGCTGCGGCTGCGAATCACGTGCGCCAGCTGAAAGCTAACGTGTACTATTTTTATGGTCTAAGAAGATCGCGATCAACCATTTCATCGCTCAAGGGCTGCCGCTCTAATAGTACTCGTGGTGAAATATGACTAGCACATGGCGCCATAGTCTAGATGATCTTGCTGTCAACGACGAGGGAGTTTCGACGCGAACAATAAAGCAGCAGAAAGAGGTTGAACGTGAAGTAGGTAGATTATTGAGGTACTCAAAACATCACCAGGACTCTCGTTACAAGATATGGTTGTTAAAAGAAAGGCATATTCAGTACTTGAACATCGGAATTCGTCACTTGTCTTCTCACCTTCAGTGCTTAGATGCAAGCCGTCCATGGCTGTGCTACTGGATACTCCATTCTTTAGCAATGCTTGATCAACCTATTAGCAAGGATCTTGCTATGCAAGTGATTGGGTTTCTTCAAAGATGTCAAAATTCTGATGGAGGATTTGGAGGAGGCCCTGGCCAACTATCTCACTTGGCTCCCACATATGCCGCAGTGCTCGCTCTTTGCACTATTGGGACTACTGAAGCTTATGCAGCAATTGACAGACCAGGTCTTCGACTGTTCGTCAGCAAGATGCACCAGAGTGATGGTGGATTTATTATGCACGAAGGTGGTGAAGCTGATATCAGAGGCGTCTACTGTGCTCTGGTAGCCACGATACTCACAAACACGATGACACAAGCTATGTTCGATAAGACAGATCAATGGATAGCTAGTTGTCAATCATACGAGGGCGGATTCTCAGCTGTTCCAGGCTCAGAAAGTCACGGAGGATATGCGTTTTGTGGATTTGCTTCAGCTTTGCTACTCAACAAGGAACATCTCTGTGACGTTCAAAAATTAATGAAATGGGCTTGCAATAGACAAATGAGATTAGAAGGTGGTTTTCAGGGACGAACTAACAAGCTTGTTGATGGCTGTTACTCATTCTGGGTGGGAGGTGTATTTCCACTCATGCACATGGCTTTGCTAAAACAAGGCGATCAGTGCATTGACGACGAACACTTTCTGTTCCACCAGGAATCTTTGCAAGAATACTTATTGCTCTGCTGTCAATCCGTCAATGGCGGCCTAATCGACAAGCCGGGAAAGGCCAGAGATTTCTATCACACATGCTATTGTTTGAGTGGTTTGTCTGCATCTCAACACTGCTTCGATGGTAGTACAACAGACATCACCAAGGACCCTGAAAGCATCCTTAATCGCTGTCATCCTCTGTTCAATATTCTTGTTTGTAAAGCTGAGGAAGCATTAAGTCACTTCAAGTCACAGCCAGTACCCTGAACTTTTTAATAATTATTTGGTTATGTTAGTCATTCTGCTTCTTTGATTAAAACACATGTGAACAAGAGTGAACTTATGATGGGAAAGACTCGGACCCGAGGGTGTAAATAAATTACAGCATGCGAAATTATGGTGCTTGATGCTTGCAGCTGATGCATTATCAGCAACGAACCATAGATCACAAATGTATAAAGTAAGAAATACACGTATTCAACAAAAAGATGATTTTCACACTACTGGTCAGCTACAGATAAAATATATGTGCTAAAATAGAATAAGCATAAATAACCATGGGAAGAAAAAATGTGCTGTTACATAACATTATAATGTAACAGTGCATTTCTCCTTCCCATGTTGTCCCAGTAACCACTATTATACAGGCCCTTGAAGAGGAACCACGTAAAGGGGCACATTTCTCCAATTCTCATGCTCTCCTAGCAACCACTGTATATTATACAGGCCCATGAATTCAAAGAGGAACACCCATGAATTCAAAGAGGAACCATGCTGAAGGCTTGATTTTCTGCAAGTATTGTTGTATTAAAGCCAAGAACTGCCTTGATGAGTAAAACTGAGGCATTAAGTGCATGCTTGATGAAAAGAGGCCTAGAACACGTGTGAAAGACTACGTGCGTGTTCCGCTTGCATTGAGCTCCGGAACTCCGATGCAGGCCCCACTCTGTAGGCTCGCCATAATTATGACATCATTGGGTGCAAAATTTATCAAAAGGATCACAAATAAAGACAATTAACATAACACAATTAACATAACACAGTTAATATAACACAATTAACAGGCCCCACACTATCGCATACTGGTGTCTAGCACGCATATCTTTGGGTACACCTTGATCCCAACACTCTCCAAGCAACTGATAAACAAGCCCATGAAAAGAAGCCTCGGTCATCACAACATTGGTCGTGTGTAAGACAGTATTGATTAACGCAACAGTTTCCACATATGAAACTCCAGCAACTACAGCCTTTACCACACATTCCAAAGCAATCATTTCCACCTTGTCTAAATGGACATCGACTTGAGGAGCATGTGGCTCCATTACTGCTGCACCTTACTGCTCTCTGTTGATGGCTCCTTGTGTTAGTAGAATCATGATCATCTTCATCATCATTACCATCATCGTAATCTTCCTTGCTTCCTCTTGCTTTTGATAGTTGCATAGCTAGCATGTAGAGCACTCTTGCTGCAGGGTTTGCTCTGTCTCCAAGTGCTGTTGTATTGTAGCCGAGAGCTTCAGCTGCCTCAATGATCAATAGTGCTACTTTGCTCATAGCAAGCTTCTCGAGAGAGAACTGACGTACTTTATCCACTGTCTTATTGTCCATGTGCTGAAGGACATCATCAGTCATATTCTCTCCATTGCTCATCATTGATTCAATCATTTTAGTACTGTTCTTAGGAATGAGATATTCTGCAAAATTACGTGAGTTGTCGGATTCACTCTCAAGTACCAGAAAATCCTCTTTGTCTGTATCGAACATTGTCATGGACGTCTTGATGGAGTGGAGTAGTTTCACCACTAGAGTGCCATTTTGTGTCGTTATTGAGAGGAACACAAACGATTCGTTTACTGTGATGTGGAAAATAATTCCTCCAGCTCCTGCCTCGCCATTGTACTGTCCACGTAGCTCACCGGGTGTGTTCTGGACGTTACTGAGACCACTCGCCTGTGCTTGTTCGCTGGATTGTACGCCCAATACAAGCCCAGTGGTAGCTGCAACAGCAACGACCAAGATAGCAGTAGCAGCTACTACCACAAGCGCTATCACGATGGATTTCTGTTGTCTAGTCTTGGTAGATTTGACCTCGTCTTCATCTTCAAATGGACGGAACTTGTGATACTCGTTCTTCATGATTGCGCAGCCAACCGAGCCTGCCGAAATACTGGAGAGAATATAGCTGCGTCAGGTATCCGCCCAAAGATGGCAAGAAACAGCCCACGCACTTTGCAATGAATATAGAAAATGCGTCTGTTTACAACTGTTCAGGCTTTTCTACATGCATCTAATCTAATCTAAAGGTGCTATTATGAAAGCAACAGCTGTTAGTTTTATGCATAGTTCTTGAGTAATGCTAAACGTGTGTCTTTTTCTCCAGAAGCAATTCACCTAGCTGAACAGATGTGATGATTATGACTACTGTAATGAAGCTGTGGCCCCCAAACATGGAAGCATTATCATAACTCTAGTACTACTCGTGACATAGCAATGTGCACTAACATGCAGATGGAAGTACATGTATTGGTGAGCAAATATAGGCATCACACTTGTAAGACGTGTTTGACAGTCTCTGAAAGCATTTGACTGTCACATCTAGCGAGCATTTCTCAATCAAGATCAATTATAGTGTAACACGTGTTGTCAATCGATATGGAAATATTCCCTAAAACAGTCTTGTTGGAATAGTTAGTATTCACACCATCTAGCAGCATCTACGATTGTGTCAAACTAACTACTTCTTGTTTTTTTCTCTCTCTCTTTCAGCGGAAATTGTACTTGATATATGGAACTTCAACATCTTCGCCTTCTTTATCGCTGCAACACATCTCAAGAACTAGACTTGATACGTGATCAGGAATAGGCTTCTTGCTGGCATCCTTTGCAACAGCTGACAAACTGAAGTTAAAAGCAAAAAAAAATAGTGAAATAAAGAGAGGAGAGATAGGTAGAGAGAAGTGAGATTTTTAAACTAACGCTTGTTTTTTTCTGGTGTCTACTTTTTGCTTGTTCATAAAGAACGAGTACAAGATTGCAACATCGTACGACAGCATCGAAATATCTAGTTGCTCTTCTTTCTGCAATGACAAGCATCCAATGTACATCAGATGATAAAAAAAAATACGATTGACTGTAACCTCAAAATAATCCATGAGGTCTCCCAGTGTCATTTCTCCTTGTTCTCTGACTCCTTCAATCTCAAACCTGTCCCAAAGTGTCCACTTTTTCCCACAATACTGCATCAACGATAAAACACACATCAAGTGCATTGTACACACACATACACACACACACACACACACACACACACACACCTTCCACTAACCACACACACACACACACACACACACACACACACACACACACACACACACACACACACACACACACATCTCTTCACCTCCTTTACAGGAGCAGGCATGGGTTCAGAGAATCCAAAGAAGGGCAAAGCCAGGTTGATAAAACCATTTTTGTAACTTTCCATCTTCTTGTTTCCTTGAACAATCTGTAGTAAGTCACATGAAGCAGCATAGTAGTAACACAGCTAGTATCACCTTATACATCTCAAGACACACTAGTCCAACTACTAGTGAGGTTGTGGTAGCTATGGCGGGAATGATCTTGCCGGCAATTAGTTTACTCTGCAGACAAGAGTTGATTCCCACGTGAGAGCACGAGCCTTCAACCTTCCACTAACCTTGTGGTGATCAGCTGGGGCGATGCTGTAGTTTGCTGCACGAAGGTTAGAACAAGCCACAATGAAGTCCATATGATAGTTAGAGTCATCATCCTATTATCAAGATACACACATGTCAAAATCACACATTACAAAAGTTTACTGCTCTTAACAAACTAACATATTAACAACACAAGCTGCTGCATGACAAATAATCACTCTTACATAGCCTACATTAGCCGACCTTCTCAAAGTCCAGTGGAGCCAACGTCAATCCCTTTAGTGCATTGAGTGGTGGGATTGCCTTCTGAGCAGCTTCCAGTTTCTCGTCATCACAGATACCTGAAGAAGCAGCTGCCTCAGCTTCAGCATCAGTGGTGTGAATAACGACATCTGTGGGCAAGGAAACATTATCATTGTCACACACACACACAAGCACACACCCACACATACTCGCACACACACACACTTGCACACACGCACACACACACACACACACACACACACACACACACACACACATACTCGCACACACACACACACACACACACACACACTTGCACACACACACACACACTTGCACACACACACTCACACACACACACACACACACACACACACACGTCAAAATCATAAACCATACAGGAACTATGCTACAAACAAAACATTCGACTATGCTACAAACAAAACAAAACATTCAGTGTCCAAATTGACCTGATCGAGGTTTAAATGAAGTGACTACAACTTTGGAAGCCACCTGGCGGATGTAGTTTCGATCAGTGTTACGCTTGACGCCATGAGTTTCCGCCATTAGAACACTGGCAGCAACAATGAAGTTGAGGTGCTCAGTCTGTCAAGGATAAGGTGAAGAGAAAGTGAGAAGAGAGTGTCACAGGTTACCTCGTCGGGATCGAAGTTTAAAACAGAGGGGCATCTTTTGGGGCCAGACCAAAATGGTTGACCTGTAGTAGTCTTGCGATCTGGAGGAAAGGCGTGCAGTAGCTGAGCAATGGTGTCATGATACAGGTCCTGGAAGAGACGCCGCGCCCATATTACACAGTCATCAAATGTCTTAGGTCTGTCTTCACCAACAGCAGAGACAAGAACTTGCAAGGTCAAGAGCTGCACGAGAGATAGTTACAATAGTAGTCATGTAACTCATGCTCTCACCGGTTCACTTCCAAGCAGTTTTAATGTTCTCTCAACAAATCCTGGATCACTACGCACAATAAACAACAAACCGATAAACATCATGTATGACACAGTCACTGCAGTACCTTAGATACTGGTTTCCAACTTCAGCTGGTTGGACAAACAGCTCATGGAACTTGTCACGTGCCCACTATGAGTACAACAACATAAACAACAAGAGTAAATATCAAAAGAGTATCAAAAGAGCACAAAAGAGTAACAAAAGAGTCAAAGAGAAACAAAAGAGAGTGAGTATCGTAAATTTGAAAATCTTCATTTTAAGGTGGCGAGTACACCTATTTCTAATGATCATTAAATGTACCCGCACGACGACCAGCTTGTGAATACAGTGGAACCCTTTCAGAGGACAACACTCATGGACACTTAAGCCCCTGACCAGAGGACACCATCTCTATAATGAACAATTTTTTTGAGTCTGCCTTAGAGGGGCTCCACTGTAGTTCGTCGCATGGACGGATGCCGAAAAAATCCCGATCTTCAGTACCACATAGCTTGTTCATACCTGCAGTGTGTGCTCGATCTGGTTGGGGAAGTTCTTCAATGTACACATCGGAGTAGTCTTCTCGGGAGGGTCCTGTGATGAGCCATAGCTCTCAGTCATGTTAGGTAGCACAACCTAGAATGAGGAGAGAGAGAGAAACAGAATATCAGAGCAGCTTGTTCAGTGCTTACCTGTACATTGCCCTTGGTGCCTAGTGTGCCTGATTCAAGCAATGGCTTCTTATAATACACGCACCTTCTGTCCATATAGAGACCTGAGAGAGAAGGAGAGGTTGACAATTTAATGAAGCACAACAAAAAGGAAAAGCAAGAATTAAGAAACATGGAAGATAGTGTTCGAGCTTACGAGCATCTACATTGTCCAGTGCATTGACAACAACATTGAGAGATTCAAAGAACTTGTCGTCATAAAATTCTAAAGCGAAATAACATCATATGCACGTTAACATCATGAATAATAACAGACCTTCTGTTTCCGGTCCAACTCTGTTCTGATGTGGTTCTATGTTAGTGTCCGGGTTCATCTTCTGAACAGCAGCAGCAGCTGTGGTACTCTTGGGTTGCTATAGAAATTACATAGTATCCTAGAATATACTGACATAACTAGCTAGTATACTGACTTGAATGTTGCTGGATCGAAACAAGAATTGTCTGTTGAGATTGCTTTTCTCAATAATGTCCATATCAGTGACAAAGATACGTCCCTCATCTTTACATGACCCAACACCCATCATGGCAAAGTTTTTTAGCATCTCACAGCCAATAGCACCTGCTCCAACCTGAGTATACGAGAATATCCTGACATTTACTGGAAGGATAGTAAACTGACAAGAAAGACTTTGTTCTTCTCCATCTTTTTCTGGAAGTCAGCTCCAAAGATGGCGACCTGTCCATCATAGCGTGTTCCAGTAGGAGCCGCAGCCTCTGCAGGCAGATCCTCACCATCCTCAGGAAGACACTCCAATGCATCGAAATAGAAGTACTGACAAATTGGACTGAACTTGCCGCTACAAGCCTACAGACAAAGAACAGATTCAATAAGTATTGAGGCATGACAATGCTTCTCACCTTTATAACCTCTTGAGCTGATATGGATCCAATGACTGCCTGCATTGGACTGCAATTACCAGCAGACACATAAGCTAGCTTCATCATTAGCCTCTCATCAAGCTCCTCAACCTTGGCTCCAGCGGCAGCATTCACCTCCTTAGCTACCTCAACTAGTTTGGCAGCGTCCTCAGGGTTGTAGGAACGAGGCAACTTACCACACTTTTCTCTATAGCTATGAAGAGCCTAGTAAGAAAGAACGATATCTGGACTATGAGGAATAGACAAGAGTACCTGGAATCCTATATGTAGCTGTCCAGGTCTGTCAAATTTAGCAAAGTCAGAAATTAAGAATTCAGGGTTATCGAGTGCTTCTTTGATGGATTTCTATAGCAAACAGTAACAAGAGTGCTACAATTTCAACAACTTACAAATTTTATTTTGCGAGGCATCTTTACTTGAGTAGCGTATCCACCCTTGATGTACTCACCATATTGACTGGTGTCTCCAATACTAAAAGTATAGGGTCCTGCATTGGGGGACCAACAATCATGAATATTACCAGACCCTTCCATTGTACCTACCCAGTGTTTTAACACGCTTCGGTTGACAGCCGTTCAGTTCAGTCATACCCTCTACCTCACGAAAGGTGACGTAATCCTCGTCTGTCAGATTGTGTCTAGTTTCATCCGAGCAAGTCACGACTCCTTCAGCATCCTGAGGATAAAGAACACAGAGCTGCTTCACACATTGTACAAGGAAGCCAAAGTGTCTAGAGAAACAAACACTGTGCAGAGTAAACAGCATAGTTGAAACAATCACTACAAGTGGTTAAGGTGATGTTTACAAGTAGACGAATGTATTCAGATTCAACTCCATCGTTTTGGCTGTTTACACTGCTCCGCTTTGCCAGTGGAAGAAAATGAAGCAAATGAAATGTGGGCATGGCATTTTCGAGCGAGCATGCTAGTACTCGCTCATATACATGAACCAACGGAGGACATGCTAGGGATAGATGTCGTAAACAGGGACAAAAGTCTCCCAAAATTGTTGCTGTGTAAACACCCCCTAAGTCTACATTATACACTGTCAGCAAACCACATAGACAATAGAGGTATACAAGTATTAGTGTAGTAATCCATTTAGAGTGTTGTCCAAGACATCACTGCTTATGTATTACTGACCTTTGTAACTGCCGATATGAGCACACTCACTGGTTGCTCTCCATCAGGGTCAATAACGGTGAACTCTTCGCCAAAGTCACAGAAAATTTGTCTGCAGGGTAAAGCAGGAAAAGTGCCCGACCTCTTCTCCTGATAGTACTTACCCAAACAGTCCCTTGGTATCACAGACAATGAGCTTGATTCCGTTGCTATGACAACACTCTCCGACCTCTATCTGATCCTTCAGTGCTGTATCAGTTAGCACCACAACCTACATACATGCACAAGAGTATACAAGAATATCCTGATTTACCAGCAAACCTGAAACTTCTTAATGTTGTCAGCAGAAAGAGTTCCTTCCAGCACATTGACAGGTACATAAGGGTTAAGCTCAGACAGCAATGGTTGACACACTTGGGCACAATTCTTGCCAACATCTTTCTCAGAAAAGAAGAACTGCAGAAAACAGCCAGAAGATACATGTAATTTAGTCAGTGGTGAAACTAAAAGATAACTCAGAACTTTGGACAATTTTGGGGATTTCACCATCAATATTGAGATAACTATGGGAGGTGAGATATTGACTATGGGAGGTGCCTGCCTATGCATGCATGGGTTCAACTGCCTACCAGAGTTCAGAGAACCATTTCACAGGAATGTGGATGAATGATCATGCAAGTATGGTGAGTGATATGGTGAGTGAGTGACTGTGCTAAAAATGTGGTCTCCACCTGTGATGAGAGATGACTCAGCTCCACTTTGTCAGGATCATGGATAGTGACAGACTTGACTCCAGCAAGCACTACATCTTTAGCCACCTCCACACCAAGACCCTTCATACCAGAGATCAAGATATTGGAGGAGCCCATCTTACGCATAGCTTCGTGACCAAGCACGTAACTAAGGAAACAGAAGTACAGAGTGGAATACTGTACAATGTGTGACTTACAGTTGGCGTGAGTAGAGGCCCTCATCAATATCTCCAGCAGGAGGTGAGGTTGCATCAGCCATGTCTACCTGTAGAACAGTAATTTCATTGATAGCATCAAAACTGAAAGTAAAGAAGGATATAGTAGTTGGCAAGTGGGTGCAGAAGTACACATCACACTTTTGACAAACTGGGTCTCAAGTTCAACAAATTCATTTATCACTGTACAATAGGCTGTCACAAACATAGGTTCCAACTTCCAATACAGACAACTAGATTCTACTGTGTCATTTTTGGAACTAGGAGCATTCTAAAAATTAATAACTGAAGAACAACAGGTACTACCAAGTTATTCGCCTATCAATGTCACACCCCACCACTCCTAACACGGGGCGAGGTGGGGCAATGTGGAGATTTGCACTTGTGGTGCCCCAGAGGTGGAGGCGATTGGCATGCAAATCCCCTACATATCCCCACTTGGCCCCCTACTTGTGCACAGTCCAAACAGAGAACACTATGCTACATGTCCGCATTTGATGTTTACTGAAAAATATGAATGTGTTAAATGCCCCACCCCTCGGGCAGCAAACAGCTGGCAAATCCCCACGTAACACCCCACCCTAAGGCCTAGCTACCCTGTGTTGGGGCGTGACAACTACATAAGACAGTGGATCGTGGGTTGGTTGTCCCACACTATTTGATGTTTTCAAGCTCTGGTATCTATCATCAACAAATGAAGTGAGATACATACACAACCTCCAACAAGACCACTAAAGTACTTGTATAATATACAAACTTTCACACCTATTTTTGCAGCTGGTAATTCGTGTGAAGATATGGCTAATTTACATGTGAGGATAGGAAGGGCTAAATACAGCACTTCCTCCGCGGTAAGAGGCTAACCTCGGAATTGTGGTTCTCGACACGACGTCTTTTACTAGGCGGACTGGTCCGGTGATTCTCAATTGACATGAAAGCACAGACAAGAAGAAGAGCAAGATCAGCTAGACACAAGTCAACCAGCAGCAGTAGCAGCTAGCTAACCAACGTCCGGCCACCTTCTAAAAGGTCGTGGGCTTTTCCCTCTTGAAGGGCCGGATCCGGACTTTATAAGTAACCTAATAATTTACGGTAGATTTACGGAGTAAGTTGTAACTATTCTCCGAATATTCTCTCAGATCTTGTCACTTGTGAGCCGTTCAGAAGTCTTTACGAAGAAGTGCAGAAGCTACCACTAGCAATAAACAACTTGCTGCAACTGCTGACTGTAACAGTAGGCCCCAAGTGTCACAGTGCAAACTAGCGTCAGCAGGCGAATATCACTGAATCACTCCACATGACACGGCGTCATGCATGCTGATTTTTGTATTTTGTGTTCACGCATGCGCTTTGATATTATTTCGCGCGTGCTTGCGCGCGAGTGCCATGTACCAGCAATCGAGCTACATACTACTTTGCATGCATGCACCATGTAATACCATGCATTACTTGTAGTCTTGTACTACTGCAACATAGTTATACTTGCTGTTGTCTATGGTGCCACTCTAACCGTAGAACAGTACTTGGAGGTTGCTGTGTAAGTTCATAAGCGAAAGGACTCATTTGTAGCCATGCATTGTGATGCTTAAATTATAACTGTTTTTCTCAAGTACGTGCACAGAGTTTAGGCATGGTTAGGGTACATGGCAACATGATCTGAGTCAAATTCAAAAATCAGTGCAACTAACACATGTGGAACTCTGTTGTATCATAGACATTATAGACTAATTACATTAGTCTATGGTGTATATTGTATCACTTCACAGGTGCGCGGCACAGTGGACTGGACACTGGTAGTGACTAATAGCTGGACATACAGTCAAGGCACTTTAAAGAACTTTTATCTTAATTACATCAAGGCTCACCCTACAATTCGTTTAGTTAACCAGGCAAACCTGAGCACATGCAACAACACATTATTATGTATCCGCTTTATACTCTGAGCCACAGTCAGCCTCAACATTATGGACACAGAATAATTATAGCAAATAATTGAATACTCATGAGCCTAGTTAATATTGTCTTCCATACTAATCGGGCTACACTGTTTCTTAATTAATTTTAATTCTAGAAGCAGCTTGAGTGAGGTTGGATGTCTTGTGACTGTTTATTGCTTGGAAGTGTCAGTTTTTTGTTAGACATGTCATGACTCAAAATGAACTACTTCAATAATAGTTCCATGTCACGATGGAAAACCAAAGTTTATAATTAATTGTCTTTTCTGCCATGTACACAATACAGATTCACAAACTACATGTGTTTTTGCTAGACGCTGCACAGTATGGTCACATGATCACTGTGTGAGGTGCATGGCAAGGCTCATAAGTCATGTGATAGTCATGTGACCTGGCGTGTGCACATGATCATCATGTGATGTATAGGTGTTTCAGTATTGGTCTCCCAACTTTCAAAACAGAGTATTACAGACAATATTTTAACCAAAGAGTTTAATGCAGAATATGACTACACAAAAGAATGAATAGATGCAGTGCAAATAGAAATACTAACACCTAATTATGCCTCGGTGGGCGGAGCCACGAGGCATACAGCTACAGTAGTTATGCCTCGGTGGGCGGAGCCACGAGGCATACAGTAATCGTGGTAGTCTCGTTCCCAGACCACACCTCTTCCGCTTTGCTTCTGAGAGGGTCTGGCAGCTTGCTCGACTTTTCTCGGTCTTGGTGACGTCATTGTCACGCGTTCAATAGCTACACGGATGCAATATGCGGACAAATTGTCTGTATACTACTGTCTGTGGTCACATGCACTACAGCACTCGTCAATAGTTATAGATCAGGTCAGGAAGACATGACAGGTACTATGCTGTGTTCCTTGGTGGCGCTCGAAGATGGCAGCGCTCACAAATGTATTGGAAACAACAATAAATCGCAAATTATTTTTCCACACCTGTTGGTAGCGAAATCGCTCGTTTGAGCCAGCTAAGAAGTGACTGGCTGCCAGGTAGTACTTATTAGTCAACGAAGATTACCCTAGATGCTCTCTGTCATCGATGAATCTGAACACACTGCACTACCGCCATGTTGATCATGTGCTCAACGGCGCGTTTGTCATGTGAATTTTGAAAATAAGGCGATCTGATTGGTCATTTCCATTTTCTGAGAATGAAACGTCATCAAGACCGAGAAAAGTCGAGCAAGCTGCCAGACCCTCTCAGAAGCAAAGCGGAAGAGGTGTGGTCTGGGAACGAGACTATAATCGTGGTGTCAGCATATACTCTAAAGTCTATGGTGTCAGTCATTCTGTCTGTCTGTCTGTCAGTCTGTCGCAACGATTTCTCGTAGCTCGCTGAAAACTAATCGCTGAAAAAAGCAACACGAGTAGAAATCGATACTTGCTCGGATTTGAATTTTCAGAAGTTTGATTTTAAAGCTTAGTGCGTAAGTTACCGCGTGAATTGCTCACGGCTGGTTCAGTTTTGTAGCTCACGCTGAAAGTTAAGCTCTGAAACTAACAATGCAAGTAGTACACGGTATTATCTCGCTCTAGAACATGTGAAAACTTTATACGAAGCTTAGTTCGTGAGTTATGGCGCAATTTGCTTACTCGCGATTGATCATGGCTGTGCTGGCGATCTGGAGTTCTTCAAAGGCAAACCTGTCCACAGTTGACTACCTAGAAGCTGATAGGTTAGACAGGATAACAGCGCAGGTCCAGAGTAATTGTGTAAGCAAGCTATGGAAGCTATCTCGCTCGTGTTCATGCAGTATGCATGGGCTGTACTGAACATTGTAGACACGCCCAGTTGAATTAGTGGTCAGCACTGATTGGCTTCTGATTGCACCACTATACTGCATTGTGATAGCTGTACAGAAATGTATAATATCTGCAGTTTACTGTGTAAGTGATTTTTAATAATTCAGACTTTCAACAGCAGACTTTCATTACTGCTTGTTCAGTGTATTTAGTCAGACAGGCATGTATGCATAACATTCCACCGAGGCATAAGCACCTTCGGTGCCTAGTTCGTTCGTGTGTCATTCATTCATTCTGTCCGCACCTAGAACTCCGCGTTGGCTACAAACTAAGCGCTGATATTTGCAGTACATGTTAAGCTCGATAATAGCTCGGAATTGAATTGATAGACTTTTGGTTCTGAAGCTTCGTTACCTTGAATGGCGTTACTGGACACGCTCAGCATTGCCAGGCTTCGCTGAAGACAAAGCTTTCTGCCATGGTCTTCTTAGCAGCTTGTGGGACAATTCCCAGTCTGTACTCAAGGTAGCACAGCGAGTGCAGAGAAATCAATCGCGCGAGCTCCAGCAAGCTTAGTTACAAGCACTCACGTGCTGTACTGGCACGCCCAGTTGAATTCCATGTGGTCAGCACTGCTGGGCTTCTGATTACATAGCTGCAACCACTAGCTAGATCTTGCAACAATAATGAGTATGTTATTTTGTAGTTTCACTGAGTACAGAATCTTCACTGCATAATATTGTCTGCTGTCAATTAAACTCCCCTGTGCTACAAATTCCACCGAGGCATTAGCACCATCGGTGCATTCATTAACCTAATGAATGTCTTAACAAAGTGCACATCTTCATTGATATACATGTACATGTACATGCATTCACAAAAGAAATAAAATTAAGGTTTAGTTTTATAAATACAAATTAACAGAATAATAATAATTATAGTTAAACAATTCGAGAAACTACTTCACTGAAATGTAAAGGAAGGAAGAAAACAAAACTAAACTATACAAAAAATAACTAACTAAAGCACACAAAAACAAACAATAAAAACAACACAAATTAAATACTCGATAGCGCAATGTAAACAGCATTCTCCATGAACTAAATTATCAGTTGGGTAATAAATCTGATGATGTAGTTCGTGGAGAATGCCGATTACATTGCACTATTGAGTATTCAATATGAAATCTTGGTTACATGTATCAGTTCTTTATTTTGTGTAATGCTTCCTCAAAAAAGTCCTTAGCATGATTCAGTGCACTGTGTAGCAAACTTGGTCTTTTATCTTCGTGCTTTGGTTCGTCAGCTTCTGTTGTGGTGTCTGGTACTTGGGCAGCTGGTCGTTGTGTCGATGTTACTTCTTCTTCGGCTGGTAGTTCAGATCGTGACAACGCTCCATTTCTTTTGAGCATGCTGGCAATATCTTTCTGATAACAGTTGTTGGCATAATCCAATGCGGTATAGCCGTCTTTGTCAATATAGTTCACATATTTGCCACATTCTGCTTCTGCTAGTTGACGTGCTACTTCCTGGTGTCCGAAGGACGAGGCTAACATCAAAGGCGTTATGTCCAGTGCCACACATACATCCACTCTGGAGTCAGCAATCATACTAGTGATCGCTTCAATATTGCCTTCACTGCATGCCTTGGCTACCTGAAATGCTGACTCATCAATACCACGTATCTTTGAAAGAAAGAAGAAGGCAACTTTGGAGTGGCCATGGTAGCAGGAGATGTTAAATCCATGTAAGAGGGTCTCAATCTTTGGTTCTTGGTCAAGCATCACTTCGACAAAGTCAAGATCTCCCATTGTACAAGACATGTACAATGGTTTTAGCTCATCGCAATCAACAGCACCATATAGCGTTAGCAGCTTAATGACCTCTACAAAGTTACCACGGTTTTCTTCAGCAAAATGTCCGTTGACACAAGCATATTTTATGGCTGTCAACCCTTTGCTGCATTCTATCTGCAGATCGGCAAATTTTTCCAGCAGCAACCTCACCATCGTGTGAAGGCCATTTTGGCATGCATACATCAAAGCCGTTCGCCCATTCTTATCTTGTAAGTCAAGTTTGGCTCCATGTTTCAGCAACTCCTGAGCGATTTGAGGATCATGGTATAAACTGGCCATCAGTGCTGTTACTCCATCTTCTGCAGGAATATTTGGGTCAGCATCATGTTGGAGCAATTCTCTTACAATGGCAAGTGCCTGCTGTGAGCTGTGAATGGCCAGCATTAATGCGGTAAGCCCATCATTGAATGCACAACAGTTAATTTTCACAAAATCAAGAGAGATTAACAGCTCCACTATCTCCAAGTGCCCATTCATACTAGCAGACATTAAAGAAGTCAAACCTTTGTAGCTTGGTATGTTAGGATCAGCCTTGTTCTCCAAAAGCAACATTGCTACTTCAAAAAAGCCCCTTGCACAGGCATGGTAAAGAACTGTTTCCCCATCCTCATCTTGTTCGTTTAAACCAGCACCCTTGCCAATCAAAAGCTCCATGTATTGTATTTCTTTTCTCAAGCCAGTGATCATTAGTGGTGTTAGTTTAAACTTGTCTTTTGTGTCGATATCAGCTTTTGCATCTAAAAGCAAAGTAGCAATTTCAGGATTATCGCTGCCAAAGGCAAAACGCAGAGCTCCTATCCCGTCGTTGTTGAGAATATCAGGATTGGCATTGTGGTGCAATAAAAGTGCCGCTATTATTTCGTAACCATTGGAAGTGGCGAACATTAGCGCAGTGCTACCGCTATTGGTTTGAAGATTTGGATCACTGACTTCAAATTCATTATCCAGCAAAAGCTTAGTCACTTCAATGTGACCATTTTGACTGGCGGCCATTAGCGCTGTACATGCCTGATCTATGCTCTGTATGTTGGGATCAGCTCCATTTTGCAAAAGCAAACTGACCAATCTTTCGTAGCCATCCTGACTAGCGTACATCAATGGCGTCCAGCCAGTGATGGTATGGAGATTTGGGTTAGCACCTTTCACTAACAAGGTTTCAGCAGCATCGTTATGACCATTTTTTACAGCCATTATTAATGGTGTCGACCCATACTTTGTATATTGCTGATCGATATTGCTACCAGCTTCAAGGAGTTGCATAATACAACCGACACTACCATTCTGAGCAGCTAGTATTAATGCAGTAATTCCATCACCGCTAATGTGCAAATCAACTTTTGCTCCCTCAAGGATCAACGTACACAAAACACTGACATGACCACATGCACTGGCATACATCAAAGGTGTGATACCTTTGTCGTTGTGACAATCGATGTTGGTCCCTAGCTTGAGCAAAAATAGGACCACGTTTTCAGCATCAGCAACTTTTGAGAAGTCGATTAATAACGATTCAAAAGAGAAGTCAGGATTCTCATCTTCATTTATAGCACAGTAATCACCAATGTACAACTGGCAGACTCCAAAAAGAGTCAAGAAGCTTTGCTTGTCAGCAATATTTTGAGCAATGGCATCAACCTCCCCTTCAGGCACTATATATTCAATAGTGGTTGAGGCTGGTTTAAAGGAAGCACGCTTCATTAATGACTGTATTTTCATTGTGGGTGGCAGCACAACCCCCAACAATTTATACAGGCCATCTATCACCACATCCATCCATTTTGCTTCCAATTTTAAAATCATTATTGTTGACTCAGCAACCTTCAATTCAATTGGTGATGGTTGCGTGCTTGCCATGAGCAGCTCAATTGTAGCTGTGGAACGAAACTGCTTGACCTTTTCAGCATATCGAGCGAAAGAAGTTGTAGAGAATTTGGTGAAAGCGAACATTTCGAGCAACTTTTGAATAATGCCAGGATCCAAGAAATCGAAGCAGGGATCAAGCCGAGGTAGTATATCTTCAACAGCTGTTGCTGGGAAGGGGCAAACCGTATGCACTAAACCAGCTGCAGATGCCGCTTCTTCAACGAATTTCAATATGCCCTGTAAAGAACCTCTCTCTATCTGTTGCAGGCACATTTCCATTAGATCGGAAAATTCTTCCATAAGCTCTTGCATCGTGTGCTCCACAACTATCTCCTTCTTTACCTCTATTACTCGTGTTGTTATAGCAACAGCACTGCTCTCTTCTGGCACCTGAGCTGCATGTTCAATGACTTCCACTTTCTCTTGCACTGAACCCCGCTCTGCAGCTGATGCCACGATTACATACTTGGCCTCTAATGTACGTGCTAAAGTGGGCATACCCACTTTCTTGAGAGCAACACATATGTCAGACCATGACGCTTGTGGGTAGATTTTACGCCAAGTACCAAACAGCTCGAGTTTACACTGTTCAACTGAGTGGCGATCAGCCCTTATTTTTTCAAGTTCATACTCTTTGTCTTGAAAGCCAGGTAGCTGGATGCCAAATACTTGCCAATCAACAACTGATATGAGCTCTTCTAGCATCAAAGCAACGTTGAATGAAGCTGCCATTAGCGCAGCATTCAAGGGGCGAATTGTCAATTGGGCGAGGCACCTCAAATTTTGAAGTAGCATTGTTAGTGCACGGCCCACACAATTTTGGCTCATTAAAATAATTATGATAAGGCCACATAAACTAAATATTTAGATTCTCATCCCCGCCCGCATCACTTATTTGACGGTTTTTGATAAAATTTAACTCGTTTACTCAGGGTTAAACTTAGCTTGCTCAGCGATCATGGTGTCCAAATCCGTGCGAGATGTAGGGTTGTTAAGCCTTGGTTTGGTTGCATTGTGGCCGACCAGTCACGACTGATCGACGTGTACCACAAGTATTCGTCCGGGCAACTGGACTACTCAGAAGCTATCCCAAGCAGGACTGGGCCGATCACGTGCGCTCTTGGTCGAAGGAAGACCGACAACCTTGTCGAAGCAAGACCGACAAAAATCAAATTTAAATTATAAATTGCCTCCCGCCTCATCAAATAATTTGAGCCAGGAGGATGAGAATCTAACTATTTAGTTTATGTGGCCTAATTAGAGTACTATAACTTATTACCTAGGTCGATTTCACAGTACGATATTCCCATATCGTACAGCGGTTTGGATCACGCTTTACGCTTAGAAAGGTGACAGAATTAGGTGCCAAAATCAAACAATGAGGCATAGCCATAGACAATAGAATTGCAAGCCTAGAATATGTCTAAAATCCCTAGCTGTAGAATTCTGCTGCATGCAGATCGCTGTTAAGCACGCTTGAAAACACACAGTGTCACTGTGAAACGTTTAGTCGTGCTTTCTGGTGCGTTGTAGCCTCGTACCACAATGCACCGACAACATTCCAGCTCTCTGGGTGAAAAGGTTTGTATTTGTATTTGTATAATTTTGGTAACATATCACTTTTAAAGAGAACTTTTAGGTTGTGAGTTGACTGAGTTGCAGCAGGAGCCCCTGGTTTAAATAAAAAAAAACTAAAAAGTGTAGGGATGACGCTTGCAAAAGTAAAGGAACAAGATGGGATGATGCTTGCAAAAGTAAAGGAACAAGATGGGATGATGCTTGCAAAAGTAAAGGAACAAGATGGGATGACGCTTGCAAAAGTAAAGGAACAAGATGGGATGATGCTTGCAAAAGTGAAGTATGTAAAAGTCCCGAGTATCCCTACATCAGCGGCTTGCTGCGATGGCGTGTAACTGACAAATGCGGAATCCTCTTCCTATACCTTTTACAACCGTCAATTACTTAATCGGACTGTGTGACAGTGTCTTCCAAACCACACTGAGATACCTCTAGTTATCAACTACGTCATCGGACTGCGTCCTCCAAACACAGATACCTCTAGTTGTTTACAACCGTCAATTACTTCATCGGACTGCGTCCTCCAAACACAGATACCTCTAGTTGTTTACAACCGTCAATTACTTCATCGGACTGCGTCCTCCTTCAAGCCGCTGATGTAGGGATACTTGGGACTTTTACATACTTCACTTTTGCAAGCATCATCCCATCTTGTTCCTTTACTTTTGCAAGCGTCATCCCATCTTGTTCCTTTACTTTTGCAAGCATCATCCCATCTTGTTCCTTTACTTTTGCAAGCATCATCCCATCTTGTTCCTTTACTTTTGCAAGCGTCATCCCTACACTTTTTAGTTTTTTTTTATTAAAACTTTTTTACTTTACTTGTTCCTGTTACTTTTTTTATCACTACAGTGCTTCTCATCTAAAGAGTCTATTTTTTAATTTTCAATAATTGGAAACATATTAACTCATAAAAACATTTTGCTTAACACTACAGTACTAAAACTTAATATTTACATTAATTCACCTTTCTTGAGTATGTTTGTATAGTATTTAGCTTATCTTTTTATTTCAGTCTGAAAATATCAGCAGCGAAATGGACGTCATTAAATTCATTAGTTTTAACCAAATAAAAATTGTAATCCTGCTAGTTAAGAAAAAACATAAGACGTGCAGTTGAGTATGTAGGTCAGCTATTATGTGGGTTAAAATGGAAGTCTAACTCTCACATATGCTACTGTTAGCTTACAAAATCTCTCAGCAGTCAAAGTACGAAACAGTTAACCAACTAACTCCATTAATTTTGTTAGTTAAGAAAAAGCGCTCCGCAGGCAAGTAGCCTTATGCCTTAGCTAATCACAGCTCTTCGCTCGTGGCTGTAACTTACACCGTCGCCGAATACGAGGTGCTGGTAGCAGCAGCACTCGCCCGCTCTGTTCGTCTTCGTCCTTAGTTTATGACGTAGCAATGACTGTTTGCCAGATTGATGACCGTACAATTTACCTGCATAT